>OZ030024.1:22982500-23172500 GCA_964023405.1 Apodemus agrarius
CTTAAACTCAATCCTCCTGCCTCAGCCTTCTAAGAGGTATGCATATAGTACCCTGCCTAGTACTGCTGATAGCTGTTTTCAGGTGTGGTGTGTGTGTGTGTTCCTGTGAGTGAAGATGATAGATATGTTTGGGCAGAAGTAGATACTGGATTCCTCTCTCTATTATTCTCTACCTTTAAAAAAAATTTTTTTTTGTTTTGGAGACAGAGTCTCATGTAGCCCAAGCTCCCTACATAGCAAAGATGACCTTGTGCTGGAATGGGGCAGCCACGACCAGTTTATGCCGTACTGCAGACCAAATCCAGGGTTTCATACACGGCAGACAAGGACTCTACCACACCCCGGTGTGTAGCTCTGGATAGACTGGAGCTCACTATGTGGACCAGACTAGCTTCAGACTCCCAACACTCCTCTTGCCTTTCCAGAGCAGCGTGCTGTGTGGCTGAACCATTTTGCGGTGCACTGACTGCACTTCCAACTTTTATGATTACAGGCCTGTGACTCCAAAGCTGGATGACAATAATGTCACCACCCATGAAGCCAAGGCAGAACTGCCTCAGGTTTGAGGCCAGCCTGGTCTATACAGTTGACCAGGCCTGCCTCCGGGCACAAACAGAATCAGCTTTCTCTCCCTAGATTCCCCGCTTTGAGGAACGCAGTCTGTAAAGGACAGACAGCATCTGCATCAAAACCTTTTTTTTTTTTTTTTTTTTTTTTTTTTTTTTTTTTGGTTTTTCGAGACAGGGTTTCTCTGTGTAGTCCTGGCTGTCCTGGAACTCACTCTGTAGACCAGGCTAGCCTCGAACTCAGAAATCCGCCTGCCTCTGCCTCCCAAGTGCTGGGATTACAGGCGTGCGCCACCACGCCTGGCTTATCAAAACCTTTTGTTCCTTGTGAAAGTAACATGCAGACACCATCAGACACTTCAGATCCAGAAATGCCAGCCTGCCTTTATTACGGGGAGAGACATATAATGTCTTTTTAAATTACAATCTTGAGCTCTCTGTGTGTAGCTGTTGTGCACATAGATATACCTTATATGAAATCCATGTGCTTAAAAACATAGAACCAACCGGACGTGGTGGCGCATGCCTGTAATCACAGCACTTGGGAGGCAGAGGCAGGCGGATTTCTGAGTTCGAGGCTAGCCTGGTCTACAGAGTGAGTTCCAGGACAGCCAGGGCTACACAGAGAAACCCTGTCTCGAAAAAAACCAAAAAAAAAAAAAAACAAAAAACAAAACAAAACAAAACAAAACAAAACAAAAAAAAAAAAAAAACCATAGAACCAGAATCTTCACTCCAGTAATCCAATAAGATGCTTCCTGGCTCAACCCCCAAGTGGGAGAAGAAAGAGGGACGAACGGACGTCTGATCAAAGGCAGGGCTACCCCCTCCCCTTACATTCTTAACTGTACAGATCGGGAGCTCAGTACTGAAATGCCTTGCATTTATGTTTCTACACTAAATAAAGCATTCTTCGGATAGTTGGGGGTGTTTGAATATGAACTGGACAGCAGATGACACTGTAAATCCCCTACCCGTGAGAACGGCAGCATGGTTCAGAAGGGGCATCCCGACTCTTGGAAAATGGAACTCTGGTAGCTAGACACCGTCAGCAGCATGCTTTGCTTTCCTAAATACTGACTTATTGTTTGGAATTGAACATGTTGGGGCTGGAGAGATGGCTCAGCAGTCACGGGCGTGCACTGTTCCTGCAGAGGACCCACGTTTGGTCTCTAGCACCCGTAGGTGGTTCATGATTCTATCTAACTCCAGCTCCGGGTGATCTGATACCTACTTCCGGCCTCCATGGGTTCCTGCACATATAAATGTGTACATGGCCACACACATATGCAAAATTTAAAATATAAAATTAGCCAGGTGTAGTGGTGCATGGCTTTAATTGCAGAGACCGGCAGATCTCTCAGTTGGAGTCCAGCCTGGTCTACAGAGTGAGTTCCCGGACAGCCCAGCTACACTGAGAAATCATCTAAAAAAATAAAAATCAATGAATTTATCTAACTAAAATAACTTAAAGAAATAAATATGTTTACATGATAACAGTGAAGCTTCAAAATGTATGATGTTCATTTCAGGTACCTCCATCTATTCGGGGTACTCTATCACCTCAAACATTCACTGCTCCTTTGTGGGGAAGTGTGTTCAGTGTCTGAATTAGTCAGGGTTCTCTAGAATCACAGAACTTATGAGTAGTCTCTCTATAGTAAGGGAATTTGTTGATGACTTACATACAGTCTTTTTAGTCCAACTCCCCAACAATGGTCAGCAGCAGCTGTGGGTGTAAGTCTAAGGACCTAGCAGTTGCTCAGTCCACAAGGCAAGCGGGCAAAGAAGAGAGAGAATAAATCTTCCTTCTTCCAATGTCCTTATGTAGGTCTCCAGGCAGTAGGTGTGGCCCAGATTAAAGGGGTGTGCCACCTGGCCTTTAATACCTTTAATGACCTTGAACTCAGAAATCTCCCTGGAGATCTTAGTCTTCTGGAATTCATAGCCACTATATGCCTCAAGATCTCCATGCCAAGATCCAGGTCAGAAACTTGTATCTTCTCTCAGCCTCCAGATTAGGATCACAGGTGAGCCTCCAAATTCTGGATTGTAGTTCATTCCAGAAATAGTCCAGTTGACAAGCAGGAATAGTCACTACAAGTATCCTTCCTTCTACCCCCACCATCTGGCCCCTTCTCACCATGTGTAGTCCCGGGAGTGGAACACCTTTACTTATTTCTCCCGTCTGGCTGGAACTGTGTCTCCTAACCAAACTTTCCCCGTCCCGCTGCCTCCCCCCGCCCCCCAGCCTCTGGGAAGCACCAGGGTGAGGGTCTCTCAACTTCTGAGTGTACCACACTTGCAAATGCCTGACACAAAGCAACAATGAATGAGCTGTAAAATGAGGTGGGTCCTTGCATTCCTGGAAAGTTTTTTATGACTAAAACATCTGGGGGATAAGGGAAGATCCGACAAAAGAACTCAAAGTGATCATCCACCCGTGTACACACTGGGGACATGATGGAGGCAGACGTGCCATCAGAGCCTGCTCACTCAGCTGCCCCAACGCCTCCGCCCTGCCCTGGGCACTCTCCCGATGCCCACACTGCTCTGCAGCTGCTGCCCAAGGCATAGACTTGCTTGAACACAAAATGGTGGGTGTCCACTTGGACTACAAAAGATCCGAGGTAACTCTGACAACAAAACCAGGCAGATGCCTCTAATGCTAGCTGAGTAAGGCAGGAAGGAAGGTTGAGAGTTCCAGTCCACTCTGTCTCAGAAGGGCCTGTTGGAGAACCCGTCTCCTCAGGAGTCAGAGGCAGATAGAGTTTGAGGCTAGCTAGTCTATAGATAGAGTTCTAGGGCAGCAAGAGCTATGTAGAGAGAGAACCTATCTTGAAAGACAAGAGGAGGAGGAGGAGGAGGAGGACGGAGGAGGAGCGGCAGCAGAAAAGCATGTCTTTGAACTACTTAGGGTAAGCACTTTATCCACTGATCTATTCCCCCAGCTACTTAGTTCTGTAGATCTTAAAACAAATGTCCTGGTCTGGAGAGGTGGCTCAGCTGTTAAGAGCACTGGCTGCTCTTCCAGAGGTCCTGAGTTCAATTACCAGCAACCACATGGCGGCTCACAGCCATCTGTAATGGGGATCCCATGCCCTCTTCTGGTGTGTCTGAAGACAGGTACAGTGTACTCATATAATAAAATAAATTAATAAATCTTAAAAACAAAAAACAAAAAAACAAATGTCCTTCTAGCTGAGATGATGGCATATACCTATAATCCCAGCACCCAGGACTCTGAGACAGATGGATCTCTGGGAGTTCCAGGTAAGGCTACACAGAGAAGCCCTGTCTCAACTCAAACCTGTCCCTCCAAGCACCCACTTCTTTCTCTCTCAGCCCCTCCCTTCCCCTCCCTCCCTCCCTCCCTCTCTCTCTCTCTCTCTCTCTCTCTCTCTCTCACACACACACACACACACACACACACACGAACCTTTGTATTTCAGAAACCTAAATCTCCGTCTCCTCTAGATTAATTTCTACGAATACGAATGGACCGGGTATGAGAGACGTGAGGGTTGAGGAGTTTAATCTGAGCTCTGCCACCTCTTCCTGTGCAATCCTGCCCAGGGCCACCCCTGAAACCTCAGAACCTCAGTTCACGTCACTGTAAGATGGAGATGATGGCTCTCCTACAGCATCTGTTTGGAAAGCGCACATTCCTTCTTGCACAAGGGACATATTAGTGAACGACTTAGGCATAGCCCAGAGGTCTACCTCACTTAAGATTAGCTCCGAGGCTACTTCTCTCATGGGTCTGATTTCTGCTGCAAGAAACACCAGGTGAGTGCAGAAAATTACACCCAGCTGCAAAGCAGGAATGCACAAAGCCACAGCCTTGGTTCGTGAGGCGCAGGATACACCACACCCACTGACATCTACTGCTAAATAAAACTTTCCACCAGATCTCCGGTAACTCTTGTCCCAGCCACAGCTGCACAGCAACAGCTACCGAACACACACGAAATTCTTGTAAGGCATCATGATCAAGTGTGGTATTTCTTTCCGCTTTATTTTTTTAAAGAGGGGGGGGGCTGAGGCCTGGCATGGCGGCACATGCCTCTGATTGCAACACATGGAAGGCAGAAGCAGAAGTGAAGCAAAGGGATCTCTATGAGTTCAAGACCATGAGAGTGCCAAGGCTACATATAGTGAGACAGGGACACACACACACACACACACAGAGACAGACACAGACATGATGCAGGGTCCTGCTATGTTGCCTAGTCTTCATTGAATACCTAGATTAACACCACAAGAACTAAGACTATAATATAAGTACCACTACCACCACACCTCCCTCCTACACGATGAACCTACAATCAAACCCTATTCTCCCACAGGTGAGTCGCTTGTATCAATTTCCATAGTGACCTTTGAGGAAGCTACATCAGGTTTCAATAGAATGAACTATGTACTGCATACCTAGTGCTATGGGGTAAGGCTCTGGTAAGATTGTATCCAGCTGGAATTTAGCCCAAGGCTGGGCCCATTATGAACACCTGGCCAAGCCGGGCGTGGTGGCGCAGGCCTGTAATCCCAGCACTTGGGACGCAGAGGCAGGCAGATTTCTGAGTTTGAGGCCAGCCTGGTCTACAGAGTTCCAGGACAGCCAGGACTACACAGAGAAACCCTGTCTCGAAAAAAAAAAAAAAAAAAAAAAAGAACACCTGGCCAACAGCAGCTACTTAGTTTCCCCCACTGTTTGCAAACAGCTTAGTACGCAAAGGATGTTGAATGGTAGGACAGATTGCACACTGTGCAGGAAGTACTGGGTTCAATACCCAGCAGTGTCACAAAAGATAAGAGTGAAAGTTAGAGTTGCTGGCTGGGCGGGTGGTGGTGGCAGCGGCAGGGCACGCCTTTAATCTCAGCACTTGGGAGGCAGAGGCAGGCGGATTTCTGAGTTTGAAGCCAGCCTGGTCTACAGAGTGAATTCCAGGACAGCCAGGACCATACAGAGAAACCCTGACTAAAAAAACCAAAAAAAATAAATAAATCTTTTAAAAAATTTTAAAAAGAAAAGAAAAAGCCGGGCATGGTGGCGCACGCCTTTAATCCCAGCACTTGGGAGGCAGAGGCAGGCGGATTTCTGAGTTCGAGGCCAGCCTGGTCTACAGAGTGAGTTCCAGGACAGCCAGGGCTACACAGAGAAACCCTGTCTCAAAAAAAAAAAAAAAAGAAAAAAAGAAAAAAAAAAGAAAAGAAACCCTGTCTCAAAAAACCAAAAAGAAAAAAGAAAAAAGAAAGGTAGAGTTGCTATTGCAAGCCTACACTCCCAGCTACCCAAATCTCAAGTCCAGTCTAGTGAGCACAAGGCCAGCCTGGGAAACTGAGGGAGACAAAAGGGAGTGGAGTGGTTGTAGCTAAGTGGTTATACCATTCTGGCCTTATTCAGGCCTGAACCCAATTATCATCAGAACTTGGGTGAGGGGAGCAACTACCAAAATCCTAAATTAGAAATGAAGCTTCAAGATGGAGCCATACATGGCACTCAACACAAGTGCTGGGAACCTAACTCTGTCAGCAAGGGCTGTCAGACTGGGCACAAATGTCCACCCCACACTGGACATTGCAAATACAGGCCAACTTCCTGATAGGAGTCTTCTCAAGGCCACAGTCTATAGCAGGTCTTTGCTACTTTGTGGGTTCTTCCTTTCCCTACCCTTTATTACCCTGGTTTCACCCCCTATCACTAGACAGGAGAGAGAAAGGATGGGAGAAGAAGAGGGAGGGAGGGAGGGAGGGAGGGAGAGAGATCCCTGAATCTAATTTCTTTCCTTCTGTTTCTTCTTTTGAATAACTACTAGCAAACCCCTCTTGTGGTCCTAGCATTTGTATACCTTCTGTAAAGTTCCCCAAATTCCAAGTATCACACAATTGAAGAGACTATCTACAGCTGGCACAGCCACGCCTCTGCTAGAGCACGAGGCAAATCATAGTCAGCTGCTGCGGATGATGGGAAGCCGCCCCACATCTCCACACCTGGGATTAGAAGGAAAACACATTCTTATAATAGTTCTGTTTTGTTTTGTTTTGTTTTAAAGAAACCACAATTCCAAAATTGTCACTATAGAGCTCAGCTCAAAGGTCAGCTGACCCATGGTCTAATATCTCAGGTCCACATATTACTTACTACACAGTCTCTGCATCTCACTTCACCTTCTGCCTTCATACCCTCAACTGTAGACCAGAATGGGACCAGGACTGATGGCTCTTGGGAGGAACATGGAGAGTCTAAGGCCAGACCCTGTCTCAAAAACCAAACTCAAGGCCTGGCATGATGGCATGATGATACATGCCTTTCTTGCTTTCATCCTGGCTCTCCGGAGGTAGAGGCCATCTCTTGAGTTTGAGGCCAGTCTGGTCTACACAGCAAGTTCCAGAGAAACCCTGTCTCAAAAAACCAACCATACAAACAAATAAAAATAGAAAAATAAAACAAAAACAAAACAACCCAGCTGGGCTTTGTGGTGCGCACCTTTGATCCCAGCACTTGGGAAGGCAGATCTCCATCTTGGAAACAAATAGCAATAAACAAACCCCACAAATAAGTTAACATATCAGACAGAATACTGATGATTCCTATCTCCTAAGGAGGTTGTTCCTAAGGCTGTAGGTTGAACACATTAATCCTTGGCACTGTGAAACGCAGAATAAGTGTTCGGTTTAATACTGTCTGCTACTCCGGGGCTAGAACTGAAATGAGCACGCACTCACCAGCAAGGAATGCCAGACAGACTGAGCTGGGGCCAAAGGGCAGGATGTTGAGAACAACGCTAATCCCCATCACACACGCACCTCAGATCCTTTCTGACACAAGATGCTGAGCCATACGCAGTGAAGAAGAACGGGCCGTGCTATTCTGGTCTCCTGCAACTGTTTCCAAAGGACCCACCGTATGCTTGGCCAGAAGCAAGAATCGGTTTGAAAAGACCCGTTCTCATCACTCCATCTTGCTGATGGATACAGAGGCAGATACCCAGAAGAGAGGCTGGACCCTGGATAGAGCTCCTGACCTCATTTCCATACCTGTGCACCTACAGACCCTCAAGGGTATCCCGGCCACAGGCTTTTTCCTCCTCAGCACACTGTGCTCATTCTGTCTCCCTGCCTTGGTTGCTCTGGGACCTTCTTCCTACTGTTTCCATGGAGTCCTTCCTCCACTAGAGAATCTCTTTTGCTTTTTCTCTTGCAGACTACTCTCTTCAATCCAGGACCATACAACATGCAGGTGACAGTCTCTGCCTCTGCACTATATACCCCTCCCCAAGTGGAGATGAACAGTATTCTTTTTATATTTGGATTTAAAAAAAAAAAATCTCTGGCTGATGCCTGAAACGGTGGTGTGCACCTTTAATTCTAGCACTTTGGGAGGCAAGTGGATGTCTGTGACTATTGAGGCCAGCCTAGTCTACAGAGCTAGTTCCAGAACAGCCAAGGCTACAGTACACACAAAACAACTGTATCTGGAGAAGACAGAGGGAGGGAGGGAGAGAGAAATACATCCATATACCTGGAGTATCGATGATAGAGCATGTATAGCAAGTAAGTACCCCCAGCACCTGATCTCACTCAGCAGTGTGTGTGTATTGGGGGGAGGGGGCAGGGGTCACTTTAAAATCTTTAATCAGCAACCAACGAAATAAATCAGGTTGTACCTTTAAGGAGTCTACATATGTGGGGAAAGGATATAGGAGAAGCAACCAAATAGAATACAGTATTAAGCTGGATTACAATAAAGGCTATGGAAAAGGAATTGCACATTTTATTATGCGGTAGACTCCTCTATGGGGGAAGCCTGGACTTATAAGCTATATGCCAAGGCAACGGTGCCCAGCCGAGGGATTAGTAAACGCCGTGGCCCTGAGGCGGCAGAGTGCTGCTGGGTAAGGAATAGCATTGCTGCGATCTCTCACTGTTACGTAGTTATGCTATGAATTTATACTGCATTATACAAGACAGATCTTACTGGGGTTGGGGGGGACGGGGGGGGGGATGCAGAAACACTCCCCATGGAGCTATGTACGTGGAGACACACATGACTGAAATCTTTGCCCTCTATTGTGCAACGTTGCCCACCCAAGCACCCGTTAGTTATCTAATAAAGACAATTGCAAATGGGAAGTCTGGCACATTAGGAGTGGTCGGAGCTGCAGTGAAGCAAGAGCTCTCTGGAGGAGCCAGACACCCCACTAATGCCCAACACGCTGAAGCCCGGCGGCAGCGGCGGGGCTGATCGAATTTCCCTCTTTATTTTGGCTGGCAGGAACAGAGGCAAATGTGTGGTCTGCTCTCTGCAGAGCTCTAAGCTGTAAGGCACTCACTGTGCACTCAGCCCTCCTGTTATCTTTATTTTTCCCTTTGTTTTCCCCCCTGTGCCTGAGGTCCGGATGTAAACAGACTCTTTCTTCTCTGGAGCAGGTAAGCACCAAAGGAGTGAAGCAGCAAAGGAGCCGAGCTCTCAGTTTAGTCTTAGAAAGAGGGCGTCGGCATGAGGGCGCAGAAAATTCCCACTGCTAGGAAAAGCCCAACTCTCCCACTTTTCGAGCACTGCTGGTTGTCTGAGTGACTGTTCTATTGCGGAAGAGGCACGTGACTTAGGGAATTCACATCAAAGAAAGCATCTAACTGGGGATTTGCCTAACAGTCTCAAAAGTCCGGTCCATTATCAGCAGGGCAGAGGGCATGGTGGCTCTCATGGTGCTGAGTAGTAGAGAGCCACAATCTGATCCAAAGATAGACAGACAGACAGATAGACACACATAGACACACACACACACACACACACACACACACACACACGTCTTGACATGGGCTTTTGAAACCTCAAAGCCCACCTACAGTGACACAACACACACTTCCCTCAACAAGGCCACACCCCTAATCCTTCTAATCCTTTCTAAGGGTACCACTCACGGGTGAGTAAGCATGCCGTTCTCTGATCTGGCTCATCAGGCTCCATCACGAGAGAATCAAATGGCCTTAAGACTTCCACAGTGATAGTATCTCAGAGATGTCCAGATCAGTACTGATGACCAGAGATATAGGCCACAAAGTTTCCTCAAAGGGAAGGTTAGACCCGTGACCCTCCCCGCAACACTCAGGACTTACAGAAGAGGAGGAGCTAAAGGTCCTGCTGGCTAAGTAGTGAGTTTGAGGTCACCCAACAGGAGACCCCTGTCGTCTCAAGGAAAGGTAAAGACAGAGACACAAAGACTGACACAGAGAAACTAAAGCAAACCTGTCACTGGTTAACTTGTTACAAGCAAAACAAATAAATGTGAAAAACCCTCAGGCTCATGACTAATTGCCCTTTCTAAAATACCAGAACAACTCAACAGTGGTGGTGCATGCCTTTAATTCCAATACTCAGGAAACAGAAGCAGGCGAATCTTCAGTTTGAGGCCAGCTTGGTCTACAGAGTGAGTTCTAGGACAGCCAGGACAAAAAGAAACCCGACTCAAAACAATAAACAAAAGAGCACCAGGAATACATTTAAAATCAAATATCTGAAGGACAATTTGTGTTCACTGGACCTGCTACCAAACCCCGTATCAATGAATCATAAACCAAATCAGCTCGCGCTCGAACACACCCAGAGAAAAGCAGCAACATAACTCCTCAGCTGTAGTAAAGAGAGTCCTCACATTCTTGGCCCTGCCCAAAACTGAAACTGTGGCTGCCTTATCTCCATGTTGGATCTGTTCTCTGCTCAGTTTGAGTTTCACACTGGCTTCTCCCAGACAACAGCAGGGCTTAGTTAGCCATAGATTTTTTTTTTTAAACACTAGGGCTGGGCAACTCATAAACTAGGGAGCTGTGTTCATGAATGCCTCGGTCCAAGGCCAAGCGAGTTAATTTGTAAAGTCACCCACTGGTATGAATTAACCAAGCCACTCTCCCCGTGAGAAGAAAAGGCAGGCTGAAGGCTGGATGGCCAGTGTCCCTTGGCCATCAAGTCTCTTCTCTAAGAATTCTGGAATTCTGTTACAGATCTTACATATTGTGCCTGCTTATATCTGTTTTTCAGAACACATGACTCTCAGCACTCGGGGAAGCAAAGGCACAAACCTGCCAATCTACATATGACTTCCAGTCACTCAGAGCTCAAAAGGAAAAAAGAAGTGGAGGAGGGGAGGAGGAGGGTACAGTGTGCTATCATTGCTTCCCTACAGCTCTACCTTGAAGGACCCTGAGACTCATTCCTACTTTAGACCCGATTCTGCTTCCGGGGTCAATCAACACTTCTCAAGGGAAATTTATATCCCTGGGGGAGGGAGGGGGGAATGTGTGCCCATAAACAGATACAGGGGAATCCAGAGTTTAGTGTTAACCTTGGCTACATAGCACACTTGAAGCAAAATAAATAAATGGAATATAATATAATATAATATAATATAATATAATATAATATAATAAAATAAAATAAAATGTGCTTGCTGTGTAATCATGAGGACTGGAGTTTGGATCCCAAGAACCAGTGCTGAACAGGGATGAAAGCACCTCAGGAAGGGGAGATGGGGAACCCCTGCAGCAAGCAGAGAGCTCTGGGCTCAATTTAGAGACCTCAATGAATGAGGGAAAACCCAGCCTGTGGAGACTCCCAATCTCAGGCTCAAGGACACACATTCAAGCACACATATGTCTGAGAAAAATACACGCAAGCACTCAAGACCATCTGATCTGATCCAATGCAGACACATTTATTTACACACTTGCACACACGCCTGGTCTACAACTTGAAGTGGCTTCTCCTCACTCCCCAAGTCAAGAACCATCAGGGAGAATTTCTAAATAAACTATTAAACCTTCAACTACACCCACAGGTCTCTGGTCTCCATTCTTTAAAGGCCAGTCAGAGTCTCTGCATTTTGGGGGAACAAGAGGCTGTCCTGGAACTCAGAGATCTCTGTGCTTCTGCCTCCTGAGTACTGGGATCAAAGGCTAGAGCCACCACACCCAGCTAGAGTCTATACTTTAAGCTTTCTGGGTGAGGCACTTTCCAGCTTAGGCTTGGGAAATTGTGTTCTGGTCAAGATGATCCTCACGGTAAGACCAAAAAGACACTCCACAGCCCCAGTTCAAGAGGTAAAAGGCAGGCAGACCGTTAGGAGTTTGAGGCTATCTTAGTCTACACAGTGAATTCCAAGAGGTCCTGTATCAATCCCCAGCACTATAAAAATAGCAATAAAGTTAAAATGCTGAGTCCTAGACAGACCTCACTCCAAATATATAGATCAGAGTCCTTACGGGACGGAGGGTTGGGTTCAGCAGGGCACAATTTTTCTTAGTTACCACCCCCAGGTGAAGCACACAGAAGAGTCATGGGGGGTGGGGGTGGGGGGAGTGTGCACACCTGAAATCGCAACAGAGGCAGATAGATGAGAAGGCATCTGTGTGGGGGAGCAGAGCTTAGTAGCTCAGCGGTAGAGAGGCTGCCCAGGAGGCAGGTGGCCCAAGACTCTTTCCCAGCACTGAAGAGAGGAGCGGCTCCTTAAGGGTAAAGAGGGGTTTCCCGAGAATTCCTCGGAAAGCCCTTTAACAATTGCTAATTAACTCCTCAGCATTTCCAAGGATGGAGCCACAGACAAGCGGGTTAGAGGTTGACTCCCTTCCCCAGACACCTGGCTCCTTTGTCTCCCAAGTAGGTTCACCTCACCCTTTCACCCACTACCCTAGGACTGAGGAGAGGCAGAAAGGGCTGCAGCAATAAAGGAATTGAAGTGTGACACCCCCCTGGTCCCAGCCACCCCACTCCCACCCGCCGTTCAATCCTTTGTCTCCTTGGCAATGGTTCTATTGGTAAATTCTGCATAATCTGTCCCTCCTCCTCTCCACCCGACGCCAGTAGGAGGAGGTTGTCCACATCAGCTCTCTGTAGAACTTCTGTGGGCTGGCACAGGACACAAATGAAGCTCAAGCCACCAGGCTGGTCCTAAACGCTCAAACCAGCAGCGGTCACCACTCAACGAAAAAGCAGAAGGAGCACACTTTCAGCTACGCTGGGCTCTGTGATTATCTTTAGGAAGCAAATAGGCTCAATGGTGACGGAGAGAATAACCCCTCCCTCCATGTAGCCCAGGCTGGCTTCCAACCTCTAAGCCTCTTGCCTCAACCTGAGTGCTGAGATACCTGTATTGTGCTAATATACCCAACTAAGACTAAAACCTTTTAAAGCTCTCACCGTTGTGGAAAGGAACGGTAAAACTAATATTACGAATACTACAAATAAATAAAAGGGTGTCCAGAAAGGGGGGCTGCACTCGCGCGTGGCACAGACACAGACACACACACACACACACACACACATTAGAAGAACAAAGCCGGAAAAGAATCTGACTTTTCTGTAATGACCTCCTCCTGTCTCTGGGGTCCCTGAGGACGACTTCGCACCTCTCCTAACTGCTTATCAAGTACTTGAGACGCCAGGTGCTACTCTGGGGAAAGAGGAGAAGCCAGTGAACTTCTTCGCTCTTGGGAAGAAGCCAAGGGAATGGAGATCAGAGAAGGCTTCCTGGAGGAAGCATCCACTGAGCTCACCTAACAGGTCTAGCAGCTGGGCAGGAGGCCCAGCCAAGTACTGCTGGAAAGGAAGACGGAATGTGCCAGCTGGTGGCAGGGAACCTAGCGGCACTATCAAGAATGCGTATCAGGGGGCCCCCACCCTGTGCCACCTGGATCAGAACCCGGGGGAGGGCACAGGCTCCGAGCAGCTGGGAACCTGAGCAGTCAGAGGCTGGTGTCCAAGCCATTAGCTACTAGACTCTACTGCGTGTAATGGAGGGGGAGGATCAGAGAGTCCTTGTCATAAAATGGTCCTCTGTCCAGTGCCACCTACCTCTGTGTTCCTCCTGTCTCCTGCCGCCCACCACCTACCTGACACCACATACACTCTCTTTCGAACCTTTGCTCAGAGTTTCTGTCCTGGCTGTTCCCTTAGGCTGCCCCCAGCCTCTGTGCTCTCTCCCCCCACCCCCCTCCCACAGCTCTCTATCTTTGGGCACAGAATGAACAAACAAAAGATTTCTGCTCGGAGTGGATGGTGCCATTTGCTGAGACAGGCTCCTAGAAGACTCTAGAAGTGGGTGGAAGGGGAGGACTGGGAGGGAGGAGGGAGTGTTGGGCAGTCACAGAGCAGCCCCAGGGGTCCCACCAGGCCTGGTCTGACCATGCAGGCCTCTCTGAGGGAGGGGGAACAACACACCCTTCCTCCCCTAGGTTTCCATCTAGCCTGGGGCAGGAGAGGGAACAGGACCTGCTGGCTACTCCAGATCCCCAGGTTCTCTAACCTTGATGGCATCCTAACAGTCCCCAGCCCTATTACAGTCTCTATGACCCGGGAAGGCCTGTCAGGAACCAAGGCCGAGCTTCCAACAGGAAGTTTGCTCACAGACCCCACCCCCTTTTATGTGAGTCACCGTTCAAGCATCCCTTGGCTGTGGAATCTTGGGAGGGGGTCATCCCCCCCCCTTGGCTTACTGTGGCCCTCCCCCCTCAGCCAGCACAGAGACCGCCTCTTCCCTCGCTCTGCTCATGAGCAGGGCCTGCTGCTCCCCCTGAGGCTTCAACAGCTGCCTCAGCCCACACAGGCCTGGCCCCACCTGCATTCTCAATGGGCCCATTGTCTGATAACTTGGCACCCCAGCACTAACCAGCACCTCAGATCCCTCTCCAGACCCCCTTGGGACATGAGAGGCTTGTGACCAACACAAAACTCCCAGGAGGCCCTCATGGGGTGCAGAGGAGGAGGTGGGTGTGTGACAGGATGAAGTAGTGAAACCACCTTCCCTGTGGAGAAGGGGTAGGTGTTCCCACAGACTGACGAGACTGTCCAAGGCCTGTTGGGAAGCAGTTTTATATTCTTATTTATGGAAAACTCCATTTAAAAGACGAAAGGAAAAAGACCCAGGAAGGAAGGTGTCCGCTGGAGTCACGCGGAGCTGGTTCACAGAGGCCACTGAGTCAGGGACGGAGCTGGAGACTACGGAGGCGTCCTTATCTCTGATCAATATTTAGACTTTAGTGGAGAGGCTCCCCTCCCAGCCATCACTGTCGTGTGAGGCTTCTGTGGTGGGGAGGCGAGGTCTCTCCCCCATCCTAACCGTCAGAGTAAGGAGAAAGCTTTCCTCCAGCTGTCTGTGGCACTCGAAGAGTTAACTGCCTTACCCTTCACTCCACCTCCCACTCCCACCGAGGTGAGAAACTCAGAGGTGGTAATTTAGAAAAGAAAAAAAAGTGATTAAAGGAGGCAGGAGAGAGCGGAAGCCCCACCCACTTCTGCCTCCAGGTGACCACATTCCAAGGGGAGCCCAAGGGGGCCAGGAACGCCCTCTAATTCCAGGTTATTAGGGGGCAGGGGCTTGAGGCTCCAAGTACCCAAAGGACCAGAGAAAGGGACTGCGTGGGGACCTCGGGTCCCATCCCGGGAGCTCGAGCGTGTACTTTGTCAGACAGGTACTGCTGGGCTCAGAGGGGCGAGCGTAGGCATGGTTGAGTACTTTTACCATGCAGATCTCAGCACGGGACCCTCGGTTGGTAAGCAGCTTTTACAAGCTTCTACTGCATCATTTGGAGATGGGATTGTCTATATAGTAACTACTTGAAAGTTGGTGCAAAGATTAAAAGTCAAAGTCACACATCGACTGCTAGTTCAGTAGTCAATCAACACACACCATGAACACTGTAGCTATTGTTCGGGGGAGTATGTTGCGGATCTGCAGAGTTCTGACCCCTGGCCAGTTCTTCTGCATTCCCTGAACTTGCTAATTTATGTATGAACTGAAGAACTACAGGGGACTGGAGAGACATGGCGCAGTGCTAAAGAGCACATACTGTTCTTGCTGAGGCCCCAGTTCCAGATTCCCAGCACCACGCGGGAAGGCTCACAACTTCCTAAAACTCCAGCTTTGGGGAGGGGTGGGGAGGGCAGATCAGAGGCCACAGATGCCAGTGGCCTCCCGGGGCACCTGCACTTTTGCACCTGAGTGTTTCCCATGGTTCAGGACAAAGGATAAGGGAAGAGGAGGGGAGGAAAAAAAAAACCTACTTACAAGGAAGTTTCTAAATCAAGACTCCTATCACCATATCCTATTTGGTCCTGACAGCCATTAGAATACAGCTGCTAAAACCACAGGACAAAGCAGCCTACACCAGTAATGCCACTGCTGCTGGGGACATGGGGATCATCTCAGGTTGGAGGCTAATCTGGGGTACATAGTCATTCTAAGGCCTGCCTGAGCTACAGAGACCCTGTCTCAAAAAAACAAAAAACAAAACAAAAAAAAGGGGAGGGGGACACATATGCTTAAGAACCAGGCACTGAAAGCAGAGGTGAATGAATGACTGCTCACTGACTTTCACAGGTAAAGGGAGGGACAGACTGAGGTTAAGCAATTTGCTGAGGTCCAGTGGCAGGGAGGGGCCGCCCAGGCCCCCTCCTCTCTCCAGGCCCAACTGTCATTTCTGTTCCTGCTGTAATTTCCCTCACTGGAGAAGAGCAGACACACCGTGACATCTGTGGATTAACCTGACACTTGGTGACCTGGTCCGTTGGCCTTTTTTTCTTTTTCCCTTTTAAGACAGGGTGTCATCTGAAAGGTATTTATTTCCCTCCCAGGTTTTAAGGACTCTATTGTTCAAGTGAAAGGATTAGCAGTCGAAGGGGGAAAGGGGAGAAATCATAACTGACTCCAGAAAAAAAACCAACTGAGGCGACGGACAAGGAAGTTTCAAGACCAAAGACTCCAACCTGCGCCCAGAGACTCTGAGGTGCGCAAAGGGTGTGCGCTCCCTCCCTCCCTCTTCCTTCCTCACTGCTCCAAACGTTGCCCAGACTCACCCTGAACCTGAGGCTAGATCCTCCTGCCTCAGTCTCCCCATGACTGGGATAACAGGCAGATGTAGACAGTGGGTTTCCTTTCAGATGTAGATCAGAAAGAAATACATCCTGCTTAGTTTATGGCCTTTCTCCAGGGGTTTAGTGGCGATGTCTAGCCTGGGAGCTGGGCGGTCATGAAACTGACTATGCCAACTGCAGCTCACCAAGAAGCGACTAAAGACCAGCCATGTCTACAGAACTCCTGAGCAGGAGGAAGTCAGGGAAAAGGGACAATGACATGCAAAGTGAAGGACCTTGAAACAATCAACCCTAAATGAAATATCCCTCCCTTTAGGGAGGCCCAGGGAGCCCGGCAAAGAGGGAATCGGAGGACATCGAGGAAAACACAATCTGAACAATGCAGCTATGAACTCCGAGAACCGTGGCAGCATGCATGGGGTCTGCACGGGTCTGCACCAAACAGGGCCTTAGAGCAGAGAGGAGTGGACACACAGCCCCACCCCTATCTCAGAAGCTAGCTCCAACTGATAACTACTTGCAAATGAGAAATTAGTTCTAAGTGTGTCTCAGTGGAGACACAAACTACTCTTCAGCAGTAGATGGCCAACACAAGACTAACTCAACAGCATCTTTGGAAGTTGTCTCATAAGGTTGTGCCAAGACATTTGTTTCTAATCGTATAAGTCATTGACATATATTATGGCTTCCGGTTTTATGTTTTTATGGGAACTCGTGTGTGTGTGTGTGTGTGTGTGTGTGTGTGTGTGTGTGTGTCGAGCTTTCTCTTTGGCTTTTTCCCTTTGTTTTGCCCTATTTCCAATTTGTTTTCACCTTATTCTTCTTCTTTTGGATCCTGTTTTCTAGGGAGAGAGACAGCTTGAAAGGATTCAGATGGGTGACATCATGGTTGATTCAGTCTTTGAAAGAGAAACGTTCCCAGGTGAGGCCTCTCTGTGACTCAGGACCCTGCCCTACCAGTTGAAGTACCCAGGTATGTCCCATTCCTGACTCAGTGAGTGACGTTCTCTGATAGGAAAGCCACAGCTTTCCCACAAACGAGTCGGTCAGCTTGTCCCCTTTTCAAACACTCCCACACAGTCATTGTGAGGAATCTGTGGGGGAGGAGGTCCAAAGTCTTGTTGGCTTCTACATTTCTACATCAGCAGCGGGTCACCAGGGCAGCGCCCAGGAGGTGGTGAGAGAAATGGACAATCTCTGCCGTCTGCCATGAGAACTTTGGGGAACCAGACTGGAGCCATTTTCCTTAGGCAACAAGCCAAGAGGAGGGGTGGCTGGGAAAGAGCACTCGATTCTGGTTTGAATCTGATACCCTTTGAAAGACGCCAGGGCTGTTCCCAGCCCTCCGGCTTGTTCAGTGAATGCTACCAATGAGTGCTTGAAAGCGTGGGAGGTCAGCACCCTCAAGACCCAGTGTAACTTTATGCAAGGCCCAATGGTTTCAATGGTTTTAACCCCATACTGAGTTTAAACCTATGGCCCAGATGGATGGTGGTGTTGGAGCTCCAGAGGCAGAGGCAGAGGCAGAGGCAGAGGCAGAGGCAGGTGGATCTCTGAGTTCAAGGTCAGCCTGGTCTACAAAGTAAGTTCCAGGACAGCCAGGGCTACGCAGAAAAATCCTGTCTCAGCAGACAGACAGACAGACAGACAGACAGACGTATGCATAAATAGGCAAGCCTGGAACCCATGTATTTTTACTTTTTATTTATGTTTTACTTTTATTCCTGGGTGTGTCCTGTGTGTGGTGGTGGTGTGTGTCGCTACTTGGGAGGCAGAAGCTAGCAAATCTCTGTGAGTTCCAGGGCAACATGGTCTACATAGCCAGGCCATTACCAAAGGCTACAAGGTAAGACCTTGTCTCAAAAGGAAGTAATGTCCTGTATTTTGATTTGGCACCTCTACCCATGAAATGGAGGAGTGCACCTTCCATAAGGATGGAGAACTCTACTCTCAGTGGATACTGACTGGTCAACTGGACGATGGGTCTTGGCCCCCAAGAGCAGGTAGCTCTGCATTTTTGTCTTTGAGCTTTCTACATCTCTCTTCAGGCTCCTTCCAAGATGCTCGGAGCAACAAGACAGTCGTGAACAACTGAGGGGCTGCGGGATGGAGGCGAGAGGGCATAGCTGAGAGAGTCTGCTTCAGGGGCCTGCTGCCTGACAACGGAAAGGCCAACAGGTGTCGGGTGTTCCTTGAGATTTCCATCTGGTGCTTCCTTACACCCAGAAGTGTGAGGCCCAAGTGACTCATCTGACCTTTAGACTCTGGGCAGCGAACTTCTTTGTAACAAGACAATTAGGTAAGGTTACACTCTAGCTGTGCAGGGCTCAGAGAAACCAGGGGGTGCCAAGAAGAAACACCGGTGGGGCCTGAGAACAACACAGCATCCCTTCCACCTCATGCGCTCACACTCAGACAGCCAATTGTATCTGTGTTTGCTAGTTTGGGGTGTAGGGGTGGGGGGGGATGTGTATTATACAGGGGCATGGTGCACATGTGGAAGCCACAGGATAACTGGGTTCTGGAAAATCTGGATGCCAAGAGGTGCGACATTAACGTTTACTCTGATCCATGTCATTGGTCCCCGTTTTATTTTAGAAAAACAAAAACCACCGCATAGCCTCTAAAAAGAATTTTACAGACCCGTGTCTACCTTCTGGACCTCTCACTCCTCCATTGACTCACTCAACAGATGAGGTCTGAGAACCTGTTACTGCCTGGCCTCCGTTCTGCCTGGAATACAGCTCAAGAGGCAACAACACGGACCACCCTGACCTCCTGGAACTTGTGTTTTTATGGAAGAAGACTATGAACTGAAGAAATACACAAACCGCATTACAGGTTCAAGGGTGGAAAGTGCCAGAAAGGCTGGGAGTGTGGAACAGCAACAGAGCGCCTGCATGGCCTGCCCAATGTCCTGTGTCTTATCCCCACCAAAGCCACCCAAAAATGGGGTGTGGGGGGTGGTTCCAGGAAAAATAAAGCAAAGAGATGAGTCTTCATTGAATGGGCCACATTTTAGCAAAGCTTTGAAGGTCACGGGTGAGCGGTACAGACATCACAAACGAGCAGTACATAGAGTGTGATTGTGCATACCCGAGATGCTACTACTCTGGGACAGGGGTGTTAGGAGTTCAAAACCAGCCTCAGCCTGAGTTACCATGGTATCCAGAGGACAATCAGGAAGCAAACATCTGGGCAAAGTACATGTGGGGAGTGGGGGAAAAATGAAGACCCAAGCCATGGGCTGTGGTGGGAGGGGGGACCCAGAACCTCCCAAGTCATCAGCAGGATTTTTTATTCAGTATAAAACAGGGAATCCCAGGCAACTTTAAATGGGATTGGTACTTCCTAATTTAATTTTTTAAGGAAATAATATCACTCTAGCCAGGCACAGCACATGCCTTTAATCTCAGCACTTGAGAGGCAGAGGCACGTGAGTATGAGTTTGAAGCCAGCCGCTTTTACATAGTGAGTTCCGCTAGCCAGCCAAGGCTACATAACGAGACCCTGTCTCATTTAAAAACAAAGCAAAACACCAACACTCTGACCACCGAATAGAAAAGAGGTGATGTTGGGAGACGGTAGGGAACAGGGAAGAGAAACAGAAAAAGCTGCTGTGGGATCTCCTTTGCAAACAGATGGGTCTGCATGCCAAACCACAGAAACAGGTGTTAGTTTAGTCTTGAACCTGTCCAGGTAAAATAAATCTGAAACACTTTCGGCTTCTTACAAGCTCTCCTAATTACAAGCTAAGTAATTATTATCTAGGACTAGGCCAATTATCCCACAGGGGCCTATGCTGGTCACCATTTATGAGCTTGCTCATGGGGAACAGGTTCATCTTCAGGTACACCTCATCAGTCCTAGTGGTAGCATCTAAGCCTTGTCCCCCCACACACACACACACATCTCCCACATCTGTCTGGCTTCCACGCCCTAAGCAAGTCCTAGTTGGAATATATCTTGTTAGAGGTGTGGACCGGTTTCCTTCTTCCCACCTCTCCAAGCCAGAAGGAAGACCTCCCTTCCCTCCCCCAACCCACCCAGAAAACTGAAAAAGGACAGGGCTGTTCAGCTCTCGTGTGTCTGTATGTGAAGGTCAAGAGGCTGAGCCTGTCTCTCGGGCCCACCATCTCGGGTACCAGGAGGTGTGCTGATGCAGGAGGCTGCATAGCGAGCTCAAAGCCAGTCTGGCAAGCAGCGAGGCCCTGACTCAAAGTACATTTTTAAAAGGCAAAAGGATGGAGATGTTTCTCAAGGGCAGAGAGCCTGCCTAGGAGTTAGAGTCTTATGCATAGCAATAAAAAGAAAGGGCTGTGAAAACAGCCCCAAGCAGAAGTAAAAGGGAAAAAGTCCTTTCTCTCAAAGGCAATAACTGAATTTTAACACCACAAAATCCACGAGATTGAGGCACAGAGATGTCTTTCCAGGCAGGCGGGAATCCCTGGCTTCCGGAAAGGAAATGGGCTCCACGGGACAGCCGTAAGTTTGGTAACAGGCAGAGGAAAATTGGGGAAGATTTGTTTCTGCTTTTCCTCAAGGCTAGGACTCAAAGCCAGGGCCTCACACTCATTAGGCTTGGCCTGACCACAGAGCCACACCCCAAGGCCATTTCTGCCTTTTCCACACAAGATCTTGAGAAGGCTACTACCCAAGAGAAATCTGTGCAGGGGAAGCTGGGGGCTGAGGAGACAGGCTGAAGCGGAAGTCTCAGCGGCAGCCATCTACAAACATTTATTCATACTGAGTTCGAGGCCTGCCGGGTCTACAGAGCAAGTTCCAGGACAGCCAGGGAAACTACGTCTGGAAAACCCGGGAGGTAGGGTGGGGGGAATAGAAAGCGGAAAACCCTTACCAGTGGATAAAAAAGGCCCAAGGTCCTGGGGAAGACTTTCCTTTACTGAGACTAGCCACACCCTCTTACTTACAAAGGCCTAGCAGGTGAAACTGACCATTCCTGCTGGCCCCACCTTCCGAATGCTCTGCAGAAGTCTCTGATTTTTCTGAACCTTCCTGAGGATCTCTGATGGCACTGGTTACATTTCTGGGTCCCCTAGCACCATTGACCAAGGGTGACCTTGGATCCTGGGCCTCAGGGTAGATCGCTAGATGCCCACACCCTGGCTGGCACCAAGTGTTTACAGGTGTCACACACCTGTGACCTAACTCCTGGTCTGTCAGGAAAATGGATGTGTGTCCATGGGTGTGATATCATGGGCCTTTATCTTTGAGAGGCAGAGGCAGGCAGATCTTTTTGAGTTTGAGGTCCAGTAAATGTACAGGAGGGTAAATCCATATTTGTGAATGGCCCTAGAGGACTTAATTGTTGTCCATGGGGTGTGAATTAGTCTCAAAAGCTGGGCCAGGGATCATTTTACTATGGGTCAACATATAGATATCCTTAAGCATGTGTATTAGGAAATAGTTCTAAAAACTGAGGGTTTTGGAACAACAAACTTGAGGCCATCCTGAATTCCCAACTCCCAGCTACCCTGGGCCTTACTTCCAGGCCAGGCCGGTTTTGAACCCTTTCTAAGGCACAGCAAACTCCATGGCAGTCCATTCCCAGCATTTTAAGGAAGAAAATGCCACTGGACTTCCTTCTAACAAAGGCAAGCTCTCCCGGTCAACCGTTTGCAAAGCAGTGTTTACTTAGTACAGAAGCCCCGGGAATGAGGAAACTGGTTTGGCTGGTTTGCTGGTTGGCTGGGGAAAGGGGGAACTTTCGCCCGCCCAACTTTAGAGACAAGCTTATAATGGAAAGAGAAAGTCTTATACTGAGGGCCCCGCAGGGGGTCCTATACTAAGGATCCACTGAGTATTTGATACATGCTCCTAGGATATATATGCATAAGGACCCAACATTGTAAGCCAGGGCCGCATGATGAGTTCCAAGCCAGCTTGGAGGGGGGGGGGCAGGGGGCACGACACCTGTATATCAACACCCAGGCAAGAGGCAGGCAGATCTCTGACCAACCTAAGGGAGCATGGGCCAGCCAAGGCTACATAGTGAGTCTCAAAAAAAAGAAAATAAAAATTTAGTCGACTGAAGAAAAGCACTTAAAAAAGACTAACTGTTCACTTCCAGACATGGGTTTCATGTGTCCCCTCTGTGGCCTCCAAAGCTCTCAAGGAGATGTGCTTGGTTCAACGTATCTCCAAGGACCTAGGCTAGGGCCAGGCTCGGCTTCCAGGGAGACTGCTGGGCAGAGAGCCCTCCCAAATACAACCAGAGATTCCAGCCAACCTGCTGTGCCCTGCTCACTTACACACCAGGCTGGGGCTGCTCTGGGGACACGGAATGGAGACTGAGAGGTAGCAGAGGTTGATTCATGCACCCATTCATTTATTCAAAACAAGACTTGCAGGCCTACGGGGTGCCTAAGAAATTATTATTTACACTTTTTTTTCTTCTCTGTTTCCTCCCCTTACTAAAACAAGGTCTCAGCCCTAGCTAGCCCGAAACCTACTACAGGATCAGATTGTCCTAAAACTTCTAACAATCCTCCTGCCTTATATTTCACCATGATAAATTCTTTTTAAAAGCCCCCCCCCAAAAAAAGGGCAGAGTTCCACAAGTAGCCCAGGCTAGCCTCATATTTGAGATCTTTCTGCCTCACCCTTTGAAGTACTGGGATACAGGTGTGGACCTGGGTTCATTTTGGGATTCTTGGTAAATTTCTGAAGCAACTTAGAGACTGGAAGTAGAAAAAAGACTGGAGACTGACTTCAACAGACTGGGTTGCTTATTTCAAACAACGCCCCGACAGACACTCCCCTGTAGGGGAGGGGTGCCTGTGACAGGTGAAGGGGTACTTTAAGGCCTATATAGGTGGTTTTGGAGAATACAACTGCTAAGGCTCTGTACAACCAGGCAGTTTCTCCTTCCTGGTTTATCCAGACAAGGCTGTTTTATCTTTACAAATGGTCTTGCCCAGGCTATCACGAGGTGGGTCATAGAAGGAGTTTCACTATAGGACCTTGGTCAGGGTGTGGAGGAATTCGAAACTTTCCTTTAATCTTCCTTTGAAACACGGTCTAACTATATAGATCTACAGAGTCTGCAATTCCCTATGTAGACCAGGCTGGCCTTGAATTCTGCCTTCTGAGTGCTGGGATTGAATGTGTGTACCACCAGACTTGGCTTTAAAACAAACAAACAAACATAGGAACAAAACAAACAAACATGACTTATAGTGAGTGTACACCCGCGCATGTGCGTGAGGCTAGAGAATAACCTTTGGAAGGCCTTTCTTTCCCACCAGGGGAGTCCTGTGGACCAAATTCAGGTTTCAGGCTTGGTGGCAGGTGCCTCTGCCCACTGGGTTGTTTTGTTTTGTTTTGTTTTGATTTTGGAGACAGGATTTCTCTGTGTAGCCTTGACTGTCCTTGAATTTAGAGATCGGCCAGGCTGTCTCACAGGCGCATCGCCACACCCGACTCACTGGCCCCTCTTATGCATGCTTTCTTTACATCCAATGCATTCCTCCCCTGCCTCATATCTATGTTCAGCCATCTAAGTTTTAGTCACTGCATTAGCCCCAGAGTCTAGCCTAGTGCTGGCATAAAACAGTAACTCAATAGGGACAGTCACATGCCGGTACTCCAGCTAGTACCAGGTGTTCATGAATCAAATATGCACTAGTGCATATAACACAACAAATATATACGATTTTTTTTTTACTCAACGGATGGGTAAACTGAGTCTCACAGTAGTAAAATGACTTATTTATATGTAAAGCCAAATTGGTAGCGGCTACTAAAGTTCAACCTGAGCCTTTCTATTCTTTCTCAATGACCTGCTATACTATATATACTATACACACACACACACACACACACACACACACATTTCATTCTTTATGCCCTGAAAAAGGATCAGGGAGAGGAAGAATAAAACCCCAAACGGCTGAGTCTGGACTGTGATGGGTGTCTCTTTGTCTCTTGCTGATTTTAGGGGTTTGGTAGCTTCTGGGAGATCTCAAGAGCTGATTGTCTCCACACCTGGCTTATCTAGGGCTGCTCTTGGAAGGGAATGTGTAACAGAGACCAATGAGCATTTCAGCCAATAAAAATCCCCAGAGAGTAAACAGGGATTTCCATATCCACCTGGCAGAGAGGGCCGGGCTGGAGCAGAGGCAGGTTTCCTTAAATGGCCTGGCTTTGCCTGTGACCTCACCACCCCCACCCTCGGGAGACACAAAGGCAGGACAGAATGGCAGCCACCAGTCTCGTTCCCGGGGTGGCCCACGTGAGCACTGGTCACCGGCGTGAGTAATTAGGGAGAGTTCCGGAAGCTGAGGGTGGGAAGTGGGCATCTGATGAGGTAAAGT
This sequence comes from Apodemus agrarius, assembly GCA_964023405.1. Taxonomy (NCBI): domain Eukaryota; kingdom Metazoa; phylum Chordata; class Mammalia; order Rodentia; family Muridae; genus Apodemus; species Apodemus agrarius. The sequence goes on from OZ030024.1 coordinate 23,007,268, forward strand.
GATCCTAGAGCAGGTTTCCTTGTTTGCTTTTCTCACCGTCCAAGGCGGCTTTCAGCACATCCTTCAGAATGGGGAAGAAATGGGTGTATTTAGTCCACACAGGTGGCTGCCTGGGAACTAGGTCAATCCATCAAATAACCAAAGCCCAGGCCCAAAAACCAGGCCTGTTTGTCCTACAGACACTGTAAAGCTGTGGAAGCCATCAATTAAAGGATTTGCCAGCACTCCACATGGATGTAACTCCCCATGTATTAGTCTAGTACCTCTGAAAGGCAAAGGCTAGGAGCCTGGATCCCTGAAGTTTGTGGGGGAAAAAAAAAGAGAGAAGAGAAGAGAAGAGAAGAGAAGAGAAGAGAAGAGAAGAGAAGAGAAGAGAAGAGAAGAGAAGAGAAGAGAAAAGAAGTATCAACAACTGTATAAAGAAGCAGCTTAAACTGAAGTTGGTGCTTGTTGTTGGAAATCCCAGCATTCAGGAAACTGAGGCAGGAGGATTACCACAAGTTCAAGACTAACCTGGGCTACACTATGAGCTCCATACCAGCCTGGGTTAGACCCTGTCTCAATAAACCACAAAGAATGTTTCACTCCACAGAACAGAGACTAAAATTGGAAGAGGGCAGAGATTAGTGTAGCCCCTGAAAAAGAATGACACCCAGATGATACATATCAAAAAAACAAAACAAGAAAAACACTGAATCGGCTTAAAAACAAACAACCAAACCAGCACAGTGGTACACACTTGTATCCTAGTCCCAGGAAAGTGGGAGCAGAGAGACCACAAACTCAGTCATCCTCTACTACATAGCAGGTTGCAGGTCAGCCTGAGCTACCTGGGACGCTGTCTCAGACAACAAAAACAGGAAATAGAAACAGAACAGCCTGGTAGTCTTTAGCTGGGCGGTGGTGGCGCACGCCTTTAATCCCAACACTTGGGAGGCAGAGGCAGGCGGATTTCTCAGTTGGAGGCCAGCCTGGTCTACAGAGTGAGTTCCAGGACAGCCAGGGCTACACAGAGAAACCCTGTCTTGAAAAACCAAAAAAAAAAAAAAAAAAAAAAAAAAGAAAAAGAAAAAGAAAAAGAAAAAAGAAAGAAAGAGCCAGAACTGTTTTCTGTCCAGCACTCAGGAAGCCGACTCAGAGGGATCTCTGTGAGTTCGAGGGCAGCCTGTTCTACAATAGTGAATTCCAAGCCAGCTAAGGATGCACAGCGAGCTCTAGTTTCAAAAACAAACACCAAAAAAAATGGAACAGATAAACAAATCAACATAACTGAAGAACATGCTTAGATAGTGGAGGGGGTTGGGTTTTTGAAGATTCTGCATTTTTAGAAGCCAGAGAATCTACAGGCGAGCTCACGGGGCATACGGACAAAGCACGACAAAGCCTATTTGACTTTTTAGCCATCAGTGTCAGATTCTCAAGAGCATTGTGGAGCCTGGAGCCAGTGCCACAATCCTCAGGATTTCCCAGGAGGTCCAAAGAAAGTGTCTCCACCTAAATGAAGGCATTTTGTTTTGTTTTGTTTTGTTTTGTTTTGTTTTGTGTTTTTCGAGACAGGGTTTCTCTGTGTAGTCCTGGCTGTCCTGGAACTCACTCTGTAGACCAGGCTGGCCTCAACTCAGAAATCCGCCTGCCTCTGCCTCCCAAATGTTGGGATTAAAGGCATGCGCCACCATTGCCTGGCGAAGGTGATTCTTTTACACAAAGCAGTTTCTGCAGTACAACTGTGTGATTTCTGGAAATATTCCTCTGATCTAGAGCAAGTCCACACTCCACTGGTGCAATTAGACCTCTGGGGGGTAGTAGTGGAGCCACTGACATACAGGGAACTGGAACCAGTCACCGGACGCTTGTGGGATATCCTATGGAGGCTTATTCTCCTACCTAAACCACTGGGGGGGGGGGGAGGGTGTACTTCCCACTGGGCATGCTCTCAGTGGGGGAGGGGCTCTCTACCTCCCACGGGGCATGTTCTATCCCCCATCATGGCCAGCCACTCTCAGCAGCTACCCCCACCTCAAAACCTGTCCTCAATTTCACAATGGATTGTGTTTTCCCCAAACTCACACAGATCCCGCCCTTCCTTCAACCCTCTTTCTCTCTTTTCTTCCTCCCTTTCTTCCTCTTTTTCTTTCTATCTTTTTTTTTTTTTTTTTTTTTTTTTTTTTTTTTGGTTTTTTTTCGAGACAGGGTTTCTCTGTTTAGCCCTGGCTGTCCTGGAACTCACTCTGTAGACCAGGCTGGCCTCGAACTCAGAAATCCGCCTGCCTCTGCCTCCCAAGTGCTGGGATTACAGGCGTGCGCCACCACCGCCCGGCTCTATCTTTTTTTTTTAAAGGTCTCATCTCACTCTGTAGGTTAGTCTGTAACTTCCTACACAGACCGGGCTGACCTCAAACCTACAACTCTTTAACAAGCCTCTTGCCTGAGCCTCCCAAGAGCTGGTCACAGGTGTGAACCGTCAAGGCTCACACACTTCACTTCCGGTGTGAACTGCCACACCCAGCAGCCTAGCCCGCTCTCACTCTCAGCTGTTTTTGTCTTCCCTCTCTTTGAGAGAAAAGGAAATCAGGAAGAGGAGGACCAGCCGTGGGTGCTTCAGGCTCCTGAGTTCCGTGAGGGCAGGAATGATGTCCACCCTCCAGAAGCTCTCATTTTCACTTTAGGTAAATGACGCACTCGCCTCACGGGGCCAGAGTGAACAGGCAGTACTATCAGTTTTAAGTGATCTTGTCGGCGATTACGCAGTGGTGTGAGTGACTAGACACTAGTGCTTAGAGGTGTAAATTGAAGGCAGGTCAGGGCCAAGGTGACCCTGTAATGCCAGCACTCCAGAGTCTGAAGCAGGAGAATCAATCAAATTGTGCTTTTCGGACAAGCCCAAGTCACATGGAAGATCCTGTCTCGAAAACAAACAAACCAACCCACCCAATACAATACATTGGTGGTAAGTGCCTGACTAACAGGCTGTAGGTTCCATCCTCAGAACAGCTCGCAGTCCTAAGGCACAACAATGTAGCATCAAGCCACCAGCATTTGTACTGGGACCCCTAAGACATATGCATTCCTATTTCCAAGCCTGCCCAGCCTACTTATCCTCAGACACTCCCTCCCTCCCTTAGAAACATCCTCGGCCACTCCATCCCTCACGCTCCCATCCCAACCTGCCACTGAAAGCCATCCTGAAATGCTCTCTGGGCAACCTACCAGAGGCTCAAATTATTCCTTGGGCAGGAATCAAATGGAGACTGGATGAAGAATCCCTGACCACTCCCACCTCAGGGCCACAGGACTGCGGCCTTTCTGGACCCGTAAAAAGCTCCACAAACCCAGTCAGGCCTCAGAAGAGCAAGTAAGACTGACCAGCTGAGCCGCTGTTTCCCTGTAAAATGTGCCACCAAACCTGGGCCCAACTTCCAAAGCTCACAGCTTTGGAAATTTTTCAGCACCATCGCCATTGCTGCCGATTTTCCAGGTGGCTTACGGGCCGGAAGAACAAACTTGGTCAAGGTATTGCCAGAAAGGGATTGGGTGGGACTTCACCTTTTAAAATTATTCCTTTTTCTTTACCATACTTTTGGGATCAACCAAACTCCTCATTAGAGAGGAAGAGATCATTTTGGTGCAAAAGAAGCACCTGGAAATTAGGGAAACCAGTTAAAACAACAACAACAAAAAAGAACAAAAAAAAACTGGTCCTCTTGCCTTGCTCCCCAGCCATGCCCAACAGTTAAAGAAAATTCTAGATTATTGCGATAAGACCTGAATATATATTGAGTGCTTGAATGTATGAATTAGAGCTACCTTTTTTTTTTTTTCTTAAAATAAAAAACAAAATAAAACTATTCCTTGGGAACGCAATACCGAGCCGGTTCCTAAATACTGGGCATCAGATTCTGATTCAAACGCCTGCCCGGCTGACCCCGTGAAGTCACTCTATGAGCCTCCAATTGCTCACCATTACATGGAAAGACAGTCCAACTGGCCCTACCCAGCAGGTTTGGCGGTCTGAAAAGATAGACGGGCTCCAGGAGTCAGTTGGAGAAATACCGATGACCTCTAAATACCCTTGGCCCATTTCTGCCCTGTATAAATAGCAGAGCCAGACATATCTACCTTGATCAACCACAATCGATAAACAGACTCCCAAATCTGGGTGAATCCCAAGGCAAAGTTTTGCCTATTCCATCCTACTCAAGGCAGAGCAGCACAATTTCTTGGCGCCTTCCCTACCCGACCCCACTCGGCCGAGTAACTCCAGCGGAGTTCCCTTACCTCTGCCCAGGACGTGGCCTTTCTCCAGGTGCCTGTCCGGCACCCGGAAGGTGTAGACCTCGGAACTGAAGCCGGGACTGCAGGGCTCAGGCTCCGGCTCCGACTCCAACTTCTGGCAAAGCCGTGCGGAGACCTGGGATGGAGAAAATGTAAGCAAACTGGAGACTTGAGGGGGTTCCCAGCAGCCCACACCGAAACCAAGAGTAACCCTTCCCTCGCCCGGGGCGCCGGGATTTGTGGGAGGACCCCCCTCGGGGCAGACAGGGACGCGATCCTCTCATCCCGAAACCAGCCGCCAAGCTCCAAGTGCCTTTGGGGGAGGGGACATCTGGGGCCACCACCTGGCAACCTAGTCCACCTTCCTCTCCTAGCTCCATTTGCATCTCACTGGAGACGCCTTTACTCTTCCGGACACTTTCCTTAGCCCGCGAACGGTCCCAACGCACACCCTGACTCCTCTCTCATACCCCAGAGAGCCCGGCCCCAAGCGACGGTCCCTCCCGTACAGGGCAGGTGCTTTTATTATACTAAAATCCCTTTCCTGATCTCGGATCGTCGCGCTACTTCTACCCCCGCCCCCTTCTACAGGCAGGTCCCCATCCTGCTCCGCGCCTCCTCTGTCCGTCTCAAACAAGGACCCTGCTCAACTCGGGGTCCCGGGAGCCGGCAGCGTGGCGCGCCCCAACCTGGGAACCTGCGCGAGAGGCGGCCACTCCGCGCTCGCCAGGACCTCCCACCCACTCCACAGCACTCAGGCCCCCGTATCGCGCAGCCTCCAGGGCGATCTGACCCTCTGGACCCCAACTTTCTTGGATGAAGGGAAGCGGGACCGCAGCAGGCAGACACACGGCGAAGCGGGTCATGGGACCCTCCACATACCTGCAGCAGGAGCAGGAGCAGGAGCGCGGAGAAGCTGCGGCACCGGGCTCCCATGGCTGGCCGGGCGGACGCCGAGCAAAGGCTGAGCTCGGGTGCGGTCGGGCAGGGCCGGGTTAGGCCGGGCTGGAGTCGAGCAGAAGTTCCTTAGAACCCGGTAGTGCGCCGCGGCTCCCACGCCAGTGAGCAGGGCAGAGGCTGCGGCCGCCAGGTGAGCCCGCAGGCACCGCCCCCGGCGCCGCTGATTGGCTGGGAACGCACCTGCAGGTGGCAGCCAAGGAACCGCACCGCCCTCAACTTCCTCCGCCCCTGTCTGTAGTTGGTGGCATGGGACCGGCCTTAAGAGAGACTTCCTCGCTTCCTGTTCCACGTTTGTTCGAATCCTAGCCTAGCCATGCCGTGGCCCACTGAGACTTGGGGTTACAAAGGACTTTACTCTTCATCTTGGGCTATGTTTTGTTTCCTATCTCTTTATTTTGTTTGGTTGGATGAGTTTGGTTTGGTTGACATTGTCTTAAGGATTTTCAATGACATTTTAATGTGTGTGTGTGTGTGTGTGTGTGTGTGTGTGTGTTTTATTTTGTTTGGTAGCCTTTTTTGTTTTTTTTCCAGCCCAAGTGAGCCTGGAATTGTCTTAGCCTGGGCCATCCTCCTGTTTCAGCCTCCCAAATGCTGGGATTGCACAAGCGGGGCGACAGACCAGGCTAATCATCTAAGTTTGTAACACCTGCCCCCCTCCCTTTTGAGGCATCGTCTTGTCATGCAATGTAGCCCAGTATGGCTTTGAACACATTATTGTCCAGTCTCAGCCTCCTCACTTCTGGGATGGAGCTACAGGTAGCCACTGCCCTACTGCCCCACTAAAATCTGTTCTCTTAAGTTCTCAGGAGGTTAGTGAGTCAGGGGGAAGCCAAGGGATTAGAATCCCCTGGAATAAGAATTACAGACTGGCTGGGTGGTGGTGGCACACGCCTGTAATCCCAGCATTCTGGGAGGCAGAGGCAGGCAGATTTCTGAGTTCGAGGCCAGCCTGGTCTACAGAGTGAGTTCCAGGACAGCCAGGGCTACACAGAGAAACCCTGCCTCGAAAAAACAAAAACAAATAAACAAAAAACAAAAAAAAAATAATAATTACAGACACTTTCAGCTGCTCAGGGTGGAAACTGGACTCCGGCCCCTGGAAGAAGAGTAAGTCCTCTTAACTCCTAAGCCACTACCCAGCCCTTTGTCTGATTATTGTTTGTTTGTTTTTGTTTGAGAAAGGGTCTGTGTATCCCTGGATGTCCTGTAGACCAGTCTGGCCTTGAACTCACAGAGATCCAACTACTGCTACCTCCCAAAGGCACCATAAACACATTAAAGGCAGGCACCACTACCCCTGGCTCCTGTTTATCTGTTTTTTTGAGACAAGTTCTTCCTTAGTAGCCCAGACTGCCTTTGACTTTAGAATCTCCTCAAATCAGCATCCTAAATGCTGGGAGTGCAATATGGCTCCCATATCCATCGGGGGTTTTTGTTTTGTTGTTTTTTAATTTTAAAATATTTATTTACAATGGTGTTATTCCTCCATGTATGTCTATGTGAGGGTATCAGATCTCCTAAAACTTGAATTACAGACAGCTGTAAACCACATGTGGGTGCTGGGATTTGAACCTGGGTCCTTGGGAAGAGCAGCCAATGCTCTCAACCACCACCGAGCCATCTCTCCAGCCCTCATCAGTTGTTTTGTTGTTGTTGGTGGTGGTGGTATTTTGTTTTGTTTTGTTTGCTTTTGGTTTGGTTGTTTGGTTGGTTGGTTGTTTTTTTTGGGGGGGAGGTTTTTGGGGTGTTTTTTTGTTTTTGTTTTTTGTTTTTGTTTTTGTTTTTCTATACAGGGTTTCTCTGTGTAGCCCTGGCTGTCCTGGAACTCACTCTGTAAACCAGGCTGGCCTCAAACTCAGAAATCCACCTGCCTCTGCCTCCCAGAGTGCTGGGATTACAGGCCTGCATCACCACTGCCCGGCTGTTTTTTGTTGTTGTTGTTGTTGTTGTTGTTTTAATAATTTATTTTGTTTATGTGCATTAGTGTGAGGATGTCAGGTCTCTGAAACTGGAATTAACAGCCAGTTGTGAACTACCATGTGGTGCTGGGATTTGAACCTGGTTCCTTTGGAAGGGCAGTCAGTGCTCACAACCAATGAGCCATCTCTCCAGCCCTCTCCCATTGTTTGTTAGTTTTTGCTTTTGTTTTTAATGCTGAGCTGGAAGAGATGTCACTCCAATCTGTTATTTACCAACAACCTGATATCATGTAGCAAGTCAGTGTTAAAGGAAAGACAGGACTCAAGCTCTCCTGCTGCAGAGACTGAGACTTTTAGTGCCATCGCACAGCCATCGGCACCTGAGAATTCTGTCCCTGGTACATAATTTTAGGATCAAAAATAAAATAGACAAACATTAGATCAGTTTCCCTGTCTGCCTCTCGCCTGCTTGGATTCATGAAAACAAAGGCACCTCTCAATCCTGTTGGTCCAGCCTTGGCTAAACGGAGGTTGGGGATGTGGCTCAGTTTGTCCAGTGCTGTACATGAGGCCCTGGGTACCACCTTCAGCACTGTACAAGCCAGGTGTGGTGGTGCCTATGTGTAACAGGCACATAGGGATCACACACAGGCAGAAAAACCATAACTTCAAAGCCATCCTCCTCGGCTACATACCGGATTTGAGCCGTGAGAATCTTAACAAGGAACCAAAAACTACAAAATAATGTTCTTGACAGTCACTAGCTGTGTGGTGCTGGGCAAGTCCTCATCTGTACCAAAGCCAAAGCAATTACTAAGGTGCGGGAGGTTGTGCCTTTGAAAGGCCCAGCCCTATCTGACCCATAGTATTTCCCTTAGTGCTAATGGTGAACCTGAGCCCCCGGGAGAGCTCTATAGATGAGCATGGCCTCATCTATAGAGGTGTGCTCTCCAGCCCACATAACCCTCTCTGATTCTGCCAGCCTTCCCCGCAGGCTGACCCCTCCGTTTTAATGCTATTCAAGCACACACAAACACACACACACACACACACACACACACACACAGCAGCAGCCTTTTGGATTTCTGCTTCTTGGCTCCCTCTGCTTCTTAGCCCACCAGGCGGCTCCGAGGGGGAGAAGGCTCTGGTATTTCCTTTCCCACTGAAGCTCTTGCCCAGATCATGCCCTGAAAGAGATAATGGAAATAAAGAAAGAGGCGTTTTCTCCCCCACGGGGCAGCCTCGTCGTTTATTTTGTTTTTCCTCCCAGTTACATAAAAATACATATTTTATTTCATTGCTGGGTGCAGGGAGTCTTAGGACTTTGCTTTCTTTTGCCCAGCAAGCACTGGCCTTGGAACTCCGTGATGACTCTTCATTGACTCTTCCATTATACAGTGATAATTCAATAAAAAGGATTTTAGACGACAGTTAAGGGCAGCAATGCAGGTTGGCTCTGATGCAATTTTCAGGCTTGATGCACTCTTCAGATTTCTCATCAAGTCCTCTGGAGAGGGTCAGAAAGGGTCACTGACTGCCCCAACCTGGCTATGCAGGCCAAGGAGAAAACACAAAGGGGCTCCCTATACAGTTGGGGCTCTGTGCAGCAGTGACCTTCCTCAGTTTACCCTTCTGTCAAACGGGCATAAAACTTCAGTATGGCCAGGTGGTGATGGCGCACACCTTTAATCCCAGCACTTGGGAGGCAGAGGCAGGCAGATTTCTGAGTTCGAGGCCAGCCTGGTCTACATAGTAAGTTCCAGGACAGCCAGGGCTACACAGAGAAACCCTGCCTCGAAGAAGAAGAAGAAGAAGAAGAAGAGGAGGAGGAGGAGGAGGAGGAGGAGGAGGAGAAGAAGAAGAAGAAGAAGAAGAAGAAGAAGAAGAAGAAGAAGAAGAAGAAAAACACTTCAGTATGGAGACTCACTGAGCCACTATGTAGAGACTATGCTTATGCTGTGGGAACTGAATTATACGCTCTCCCCAAGTCTGCATTTATTAATCCATAAAAAGGTGGTATTGATAGCATTACGTTCAGAGGTTCTCAAATGGTAGGGGAGTGAGATAGGGTTTCCAGCCCAGTATGGCCTCATGCTAACTATGTAGGTAAAAAGATAAGTATAGCCTGGTGGTGGTGGCACACACCTGTAATCCCAGCACTTAGGAGGCAGAGGCAGGCAGATTTCTGAGTTCGAGGCCAGCCTGGTCTACAGAGTGAGTTCCAGGACAGCCAGGACTACACAGAGAAACCTTGTCTCGAAAAACAAAAACAAAAACAAAACAACAACAACAACAACAACAACAACAAAAACACACACACACACAAAACCAAAACTGCCTGTCCTCTGCTCCCAAGGACTGGGATTTCAGGTGTGGGAATGCTAGGCAAGCACTCCCCATATTGAACTGTACGTCCTTGTCCCTCAGAAGCTTCTCCTTCATACTCTGTAACTTATGTTGTTGTTAATAGAAATGGAAGCCAGGACACAGGCTATGCACAGCCGTATCCTCTGCCCTTTTTGTACTTTGGTTTTTTGAGACAAGATCTCCACTAGTTGCCAGGCTAGCCTTAAACTCAACTCTGTACAGCCCAGGCAGGCCTTGAACTCGTGACTGTCCTGCCTCAGCATCAACTGAAGGTTACAGGCTTGAACCACCAGGCCAGGCTAGCCATGCAACACCGCCCAGCAGCAACAGTCTAGGGAAAAGCAGTCTAGGGAAAAACCCGTGAGCACCCTGGGAACCTCTCCAGCACCACTTTTCCTCCACACCTCACTAAAAAAGCCTCTTAGGCTATCTGTGGCCTGGGAAAAACTTTCACACAATCCAGCTAATCATTTAGAACTTCTCAGGGTCATTTACATTTTAAAGAGGGTGTGTGGGGGGGGCTGAACTTGCTCTTTTCAAAAGAAGGGGCAAGTCCCGGAGTTGGACTGACTGTAGGGATGGTCTGTGGTCAAACATAATAGCTTATCACCTTGGGAGGAAAAAAAAAAAGTAAATCCAGGAGTTAGGATCCCGGGAAACTTCAGGGACCGCTGGGGAAAAGTGCCCTTGAGATCACTCTGGGAAGATTAACCGATGGCACCGCTCCCAGATTCACTGCACCTGGCCCTCAGTGGCTCATAAGCTGTAGGCTTCTCAATTGCACAGTAAGGATCGTTTCCTGGATGCCCTACAGGTCATCCAGGACGCTAATGATTAACCTCCTGAGCAGTCTGGGCCCCAGCCTCGGAACTGCAAAAACTCTGAAGGTTCCACAGGTGTGCACAAGCTCTTAATCCTAGCTCTTGGGATGCAGAAGCAGGCAGATCCCTGTGTGTTAGTCCAGCCTGGTCTACATAGACAGCTCCAGGCCAGCCATGGCTACACAGAGAGACCATGTCAAAGAGAGAGAGAGAGAGAGAGACAGGGAAGGAACAATCCACAGTCTCCTTATTGAAATTACCTCCAAATTGCTTAATACAATGTGAACACTACACCCTGCTTGCAGGTATTGTCCTGGGACTGGTGCTGCAGCCCAAACTCGTCTCAAACTTGCAAGGCAATCCTCCGGCCTCTGTCTCAGGCAATCCTCCCAAGTGCTAGGATTATAGGCTTGAGCGACTATACTCAATTTAGACACATTGTATTTTTTTTTTTTTTTTTTAAGATCAGATCTCACTTTGTAGACCAGGCTGGCCTCAAATTAACAGAGATCTACCTGCCTCTGCCTCCCAAGTGCTGTGATTAAAGACAGGCCTTAACCCCCAGCTTTCAGATATAATTTTTAATTTTACTTTATTATTTTTCTTCTTTTTTGGGAGGTTTGATTTTGTTTTGTTTTATTTTGATTTGATTTTTTGAGACAGGGTTTCTCTGTGTAGCTCCGGCTGTCCTGGAACTCACTCTGCACACCAGGCTGGCCTTGAACTCAGAAATCTACCTGCCTCTGCCTCCCAAGTGCTGGGATTACAGGTGTGCACCACCACGGCCCCGGCCAGATGACCTTTTTTAAGGTACATGTGTGTGCCGTGTATATTCAGTTGCAAGTGCACATGTGTCCATGTGGAGGCCAGAGGTTGGTATGTCAGGTGTCTTCCTCAATCGTCTTCACTTTTTTTACTTCAGATCTCTCAATAAATTCAGACCTTGACGATTCTAACAAGTCTAGCTGTAGGGATGGTTCTGCTGCTAAGGTCCCATTCCCCACTTGGTTCTTGATCTGTCAGTAAAGAAAGCCGTGAGCTAATTGCTGGTCATAAGGAATGGGTGGGACTTCTGATCCCTAGAGGAAAAAGAGCCGCAAGGGAGGAGAGGAGAGTTTGCCATGCCTTGGAGAGGGGAGAACCAAGCAGCCATGGGAGGTCTTGGGAGGAGTGGCGACACAGGCCACCCTTACAGGTGGTCAGGGATGTTTAGCAGGGACTAGATGTATCATAGCAACTAAAGTTTAGGGACGGTGGGAGGAGCAGAGGTAAGAATATTGTGAAGGGTACGCTTTTCCCAGTGGAAGATAGTAACACCCAGCAGTTGTGCCAAGAAGTTGAGTTGAAAAGGAACAACTGGGTGCTGGAGAGATGGCTCAGCGGTTAAGAGCACAGACTGCTCTTCTAAAGGTCCTAGGTTCAATTCCCATCAACGACGTTGGTGGCTCACAACTGTCTGTAACTCCAAGATTTGGCACACTCACACTCAGACATCCCATGCAGGCAAAACACCAATGCACATGAAATAAAAATAAATAAATAAATAATTTAAAAGAAAGAAAGAAGAGGATAAACTGTGTATGTCTTTTATCCATGGATTCAAGGGAAGCTGGGTGAGGGCTGGTATCGAGGTCCCTTCCCAGAGTTTAGGCAGAGTGGCAAAAAGCTACACACAACACCTAGCTATCAAGGCTACTCTTTGACTTCCTGCCAAGTCCCCTTAACGATTGCTGGAGATAAAGCCATGCACCACTGGGCCAAACCAGAGTCAAAATTTTAAGCAAAAAAATACTACGTTTAGGAGCTGGGCGTGGTAGCGCACACCTGTAATTTCAGCACTCTGGGAGGCAGAGGCAGGCAGATTTCTGAGTTTGAGGCCAGCCTAGTCTACAGAGTGAGTTCCAGGATAGCCAGGGCTATACAGAGAAACCCTGTCTTGGAAAAAAAAAAAAAGTTTGGGTTCAGTGAGATGGCTCAACAGGTAAAGGCTCTTGGTGCCAAATATGACAACCTGAGTTCAGTCCCTAGAACCCACATGGCAGAAGGAGAAAACTGACTCCTCTGCTTGTGCTATGACATGCATTAAAACAAAATGAAACGACACTACAGAGGTAGGGCCCTTCCCATAGCATAATAGCCCAAAGCAAAAAGTCTTCTGGCTATTCTCTCCTCAGAAGCTAAAATTCAGCTGGTGTCAGCTGATCCTCCATTACCAAGTTCTAATCACTGTGGTTTGTAGCCCCAAGGATGATGATTCTCCAGCTCAGCTCCATTATCTCACTGAGTCAGACAACAGGCATTTATTAAGTATTCTGGTGCGCCTGGTGTTCTTCTCAACACAGGGGACACAGAGATAAGGCAAATATGGCCCTGTTTTAATGTAGGGGCTATGGGCAAGTACGTTCATTCATTCATTTATTAACAACACACAGAATGCAGCCAGGTGGTAGTGGTGGCACTGGGAAAGCCTAAGCAGGTGAATCTCTGAGTTCAAGACCAGCCTGGTCTACAGAACAAATTCTGGACAGCCAGAGCTCCATGGGAAAATCCTGTCTCAAACAACAACAACAACGACGACGACAACACAGGATGCAAAGTATGTGTCAGGCATTGTGCTAGAGGCCAGTAATTGCATTATAACAGCTAATGAAAGCACAGCTCCCGTTTAGGGCAGTCTGCTGTAGTCCATACACATGATCTCAGCTGTCCTCATCTAGGTCTTTGCCATCCATATCACAGACTTGGTAGCAGACAGCCATAGAGAGGTAGGGAGTTCTAAATGACTAGACCACTCCAAAGAACAGGATCAACAGCACACCCGTGGTTGGCAGCACAGGTCTGTTTACGCCCAAAGGCCAGGGAAACTAGAGGGAAGAAAGAGCCTAATGTAAGTCCTGGAGTCCCAAAGCAGGAGAACCAGGAGTTCTGACTTCCAGGGGAGGAGTGGAAACGGTGGTCAGGATGTCACATCTGAGAGAAGATTTTTTTTTTTCAAGACAGGGTTTCTCTGTGTAGCCCTGGCTGTCCTGGCACTCACTCTGTGGACCAGGCTGGCCTGGAACTCAGAAATCGGCCTGCCTCTGCCTCCCAAGTGCTGGGATTACAGGCGGTGGTCACATCCTGGCTTCTAATGAGAACTAGTGCACCTTTCTTCCACCCGTTATCGTGTGAGGACCCTCAGCAGATTAGACGTTACCTGTCTCAGTGTGCTATGATAAAACCCCATGAACAGAAGCATCTTGGAGAAGAGAAGATTTATTTGGCTTATAGGTTTCCTCATCAAGGGCTGACTCAACGGCAGGAACTTGAAGGCAGGAACAGAGCAAAGGCTGGTCTTGCTTACAGGCAATCTGATGGAGCCATTTTCTCCGTTCAGGTTCCTCTTCCCAGACAGCTCCAGTTGTGTCAAACTGACAACTGGATCACTGTCCGACCGCATTTGGTGGATCTCCTGGTTTTGTTTGTTTGTTTGTTTTTAGTTTTTAGCTTTTTATTTTAAGTGTATGGGTGTTTTGTCTGCTTGTATGTCTACGCACTGTACCCGTGCATTGTCCTTGGAGGTCAAAAAGAGTCAGATCTCCTGGAACTGGATTTACAGCCAGTTACGAGCCACCATGAGGATGCTGGGAGCGAACCTGAGTCCTCTACAGGAGCAGCCAGTACTGTGAACCATCTCTTCGGCCCACTGATTCAACCACCAGTATTTTCCAGAAACACCCTCACAGATCCACTCAGGGGCAATGCTTTCCCACCTATTTGGTTCTTCTCTTCTCAAGTTGACATTTACAATGAACTGTCAGACACGTAAAGGGCGGATTAGCTGCAAGGTGAACAAACCTTTCCATGTTTATTGTGTGTGCACATGTGCAAGCAAGCACAAGCGCTGGAGCGCCACAGTGCCTGTGTGGAGGTCGGAGGACAGCTTTGGGGAGTCCATTCTCTCTTTCCGCCAGATGTGACATGCACCTCTGTGTCCTCAGGGTCTAAAATACTTTAAATTGATATGGGTTTTTTTGTTTGTTTGTTTGTTTTGTTTTGTTTTTGTTTGTTTGTTTGTTTGTTTTTTTGAGACAGGGTTTCTCTGTGTAGCCCTGGCTGTCCTGGAACTCACTCTGTAGACCAGGCTGGCCTCGAACTCAGAAATCCGCCTGCCTCTGCCTCCCAAGTGCTGGGATTAAAGACGTGCGCCACCACTGCCCGGCCTGATATGGGTTTTTATATGACGACAATAAAAATCTAAAATTATATTTGCTAAAACATACTATATAGGCGATTCAACACTAATTTAAAATACACTTTAAGATTATAAAGGTCCATCAAATTAATGAAAACCAATTTAAGATAACCACTTAAACCTTTGCTAATTGCTGAACACCAAGCTGCTAAAAATGTAGATAAGTAACAGCAAATATCTGATAAATAAGATATATTTAATAATCAAGATGTAGCCAGGCTGTGGTGGCATACTCCTTTAATCCCAGCACTTGGGAGGCAGGGGCAGGAAGATTTCTGAGTTCGGGGCCAGCCTGGTCTACAGAGTGAGTTCCAGGACATCCAGGGCTATACAGAGAAACCCTGTCTTCAAAAACCTAAGTAAATAAATATCTATAAACTCCTAAGGTCTAATAAGATTCATAATGATGTTTATCTAGCTTCTCTGTCTTTTAAGCTTTAACTGTTTGAATAAAGGAAGCCATACCAAAAAACAACAAACAAACAAAAACCTCCAGAGGCTTATAATGGTATAATAAAGTTGCTAGTCTCTTTGGCTGTTATCTATGATTAAAAGTTTTATTTTGATACTAAAAGAGCCTAAATTCAAATTTGTTATTTTTAAGGCTCAAACCTAAAAGGAATTGAACCAGAAGGCCTAGTCTTAGGACAGTTTAGAGCAGAAAACTAAAAACAGACAAAGACTGTTTAACTCAGATATACTTGGTAGGGCCTGGCCCTCCAGCCTGCCAAATATGGCATTTAAAATGTTTAATAAGAAGCTTTTCATGATAGAGAGGCATTGGCTCCCAGCAGCTCCCCTAATCTCTAAAGATGATGGGCACAGAAGAACTTCCACCTGAAGCTTGCTTCAAAACCAGCCACAGGCCAAAAGACTGCCCTTTGCTGCGACTGCGGATGGCACACTGTCCAATCTGTAGGCAGGCAGGACGCTGGAATACTGACAGCCTTTCTCGGCCTAGACAAAGACAGGACAGCCTTCCCAAATTCCTGTCTCATGAAAAGGCTGTCAGGGCCCCAGCAGCCAACACTGATGCCCCACTGATCACAGAGGAACCTGGGGATGTTCCCCAGGTTACTAGCTAGTAAGTCTCTCAGTCTTAACAGTCAGACGCGCCTTGGCCTGCACTTCCTGCGGGTCTCTGATGGGTTTAACACACTGGAAACCACTTTCTTAGAGCCTCACAACTTAATCTCGCGTCTGAAGATCAGTTTAACAGTAGAAACAACTGCCTTCTCAGGCTTCTTCCTAGCCAACCACTACTACTATGTCTACACGAAATTCACCTCCTTACCAGACTCAGAAAACAGGTCTCAAAGTAACTTTTTCATTTTCCTTTATCTAAAGAAACTTGATTTACCATGACTGTACTCACTAATCACCCGTGTCTCATGCTAAATAACTGGATAGAAAAAAGACGCAGAGCTGGCCGGATGGAGTCTTGCATGCGCCGCTGGGGCCTCGCAGTCCAGGCCTGGTCGACAGCAGCCTCCCGGCTCTGGGGACTCTCCCTCCAGGACAACGGCACCCTCGCGGTCCCAGTCTGCAAGGCCCTCTGCACTGCTCTTCGAGGCCTCAGAACTGGGCCCTTTGGCCAGCCCACAAGGCCAACCTGGACAACCAGAAAATGCCCTCAGCGCGCAGACTTGGCTTTATAGGGCTGAGCTTTCCCTTGCAACTTCTTGCTGAGTTCAAAGGCGTAAGGAAACTTAAGAGTTTTAAGGTTGCTAAACGCAAGTTAATGAAAGTTGAAGGATAAAAAAAAAAAAAAAAAAAGCTTAAATGGTGATAAGTGATTTAAGGTATAAGGGGAATAAACTGCTTCGGATTCCCTCCCCTCCCTCCGTTACTGCTGCACTAAGACTTCAAAGCTCTGAGTCTTGACATTGATAAATGGAGTTCTGTTAATATCATAGCCGCAAGCAAGATTTTAAGTTTCCTTTGGTTGTCTTCTAAGTATAGACTTAAAAATGCTCCTCATTGTGCTAAATTTATACACATCTAGTCTTCCGGATGTATCTAGTCTTCTGGATAGAGGAAAGAAGCCCCTTTCCCTGTTTGTAGTTATACTAAAGGATGTTCATGCTTTTAACCCAAAATCATTTCCCAAGCCTCCACTATGACACAAAGGTTCGAGAGTCTATTGCTTTCTCTACAGGGTGGGTTCCAGAACTCCAATCCACAAGTCAGATGGACAGAAGACAGACAAGTTGCTAATCAACTGTCTGTTTTCCTACCAGCCTGTTCCTGAGGGTGGGATCTCTTAGCCCTTTCCCCTGGTCTTAGAATTCCCATGGGCCTAAAAGTTACAAGTGTACACATGGGGGAAATGTTTTTCTCCCCAAACTCAACTTTATCTTCTGCCCCTAATACCTACATCCTGCCAAGTTTAGGTGTTTCCTTGAAATCTGCTGGATCCAAAGCAGCTGGGCCCCAGGTAGCCGTGTAGAAGCAGAGAACACTGGACTCCCCAAGGAAGACCAGGGAGGCACCTGCGTGTTTATGGCAGAAGAGTACTATTACTGAGTCAATGACACTGACCTGGTGGAAACCAATAGCAGGTCTCTCCACAAATTGTTTGAAGAACTCCACCAATACAACCAGGGCACATCTCCATTCCAGTCTTTCTGACAGTCTTTGCCCTTCACATGATGTCTTAGTTAAGGCTTCCACTGCTGTGAACAGACACCATGGCCAAGGTAACTCTTATAAAGGAGAACATTTGCCGGGTGGTAGTGGCACACACCTGTAATCCCAGCACTTGGGAGGCAGAGGCAGGCGGATTTCTGGGTTCGAGGCCAGCCTGGTCTACAGAGTGAGTTCCAGGACAGCCAGGGCTACACAGAGAAACCCTGTCTCGAAAAAAACCAAATCCAAAAATAAATAAATAAATAAATAAAAATAATTAATTAATTAATTAATAAAGGAGAACATTTAATTGGGTATACTTTACAGGTTCAGAGGTTCAGTCCATTATCATCAAGGCAGGAAGCATGGTTGTATCTAGGCATGGTGCAGGAGAAGCTGAGAGTTCTGTATCTTATTCCGAGAAAGCTTGGAGGAAAGCTTGTTTCCAGAAAGCTAGGAGGAGGGTCTCAAAGCCCACCCCCACAATAACACACTTCCTCCAACAAGGCCACTCCCTGGGCCAAGGATATTCAAACCACCACACATGCCTAGCCTCATTCATAGGGCCTGTGGTTATAATCTATTTTTCTCCTAGCACCTTGCCTTTTCTGTTTCCCACAAAAATGTATCCCCAAGGCCTCTAGACTGGCCACTCACCAAATGATCCTGCACCCCTATATCCTCTGGCCTACAACCCCACCTACTCCTGATACCCCATCCCTTCAACCTCCGGTCTCAGCAGGAAGTAATCAGACTTGAGTCTACACCCCTATAACCAGAGAGGTCAGGAATGTTAGGCCAGAGGTTCCCCAGAGCTGTAGATATACTAGATAAGCACTCTACCCCCTTTAACATTTTATTTTTATGTTTTGTGTTGTTGTTTGTTTATCTGTTTGTTTGACAGGGCTTCTCTGTGTAGCCGGTGCTGTCCTGGAACTCACTCTTGTAGATCTGCCTGCCTCTGCCTCCTAAGTGCTGGGATTAAAGGTGTGCATCACCACACTTGGCCTATTTATTTTTACTTATATGTGTACGTGTGTAGACACCCATAAAGGATCCCCTGGTACTGCAGTTACAGGCGTTATGAACTGCCCAATGTGGGTGCTGGGAACCAAAATCAGGTCCTCCCCAAGAGTAGAAGTTCTCCTAACCACTGAGCCCTCTGCTCCAGTTCTTTATTAATTAAAAAAAAACACAAGCCGGGCGTGGCGGCGCACTCCTGTAATCCCAGCACTTGGGAGGCAGAGGCAGGTGGATTTCTGAGTTCGAGGCCAGCCTGGTCTACAAAGTGAGTTCCAGGACAGCCAGGACTACACAGAGAAACTCTGTCTCGAAAAACCAAAAAAAAAAAAAAAACACATATATACATATATATGCCACTTATTTATCTATCTCTTTTTTGTTTTGTTTTGTTTGGATTTGTTTTTTTTTTTTTTTTTTTTAGACAGGGTTTCTCTGCATAGCCATGGCTGTCCTGGAACTCACTCTGTAGACTAGGCTGGCCTTGAACTCAGAAATCTGCCTGCCTCTGCCTCCCAGAGTGCTGGGATTACAGGCGTGCGCTGCTGCTGCTGCTGCTGCTGTTGCTGCCGCCGCCGCCAGGCTTGTTTGTTTTGAGAGAGGTTTTCTTTGTGTAGCCTTGGCTATCTTGGAACTGACTCTGAAGACCAAGGGTGTCCTTGAGCTCATAGACATTCACCTACCTCAGCCTCCTGAGTGCAGGGATTAAAGGTATACACCACCGTTGTCTGTCTTATTTTTTTATGTTTTGATTGTTTTTTTGTTTTTTTGTTTTTTGTTTTTTTTTTTTAGGTTTTTCAAGACAGGGTTTCTCTGTGTAGTCCTGGCTGGACTGGAACTCACTCTGTAGACCAGGCTGGCCTCGAACTCAGAATGCTGGGATTAAAGGCGTGCGCCACCACAGCCCGGCGATTGTTGTTATTTTTTGAGATAGGGTCTCAAGTACCCCAGGCTGGCCTCCAACTCACTGTGAAACTGAGGATGATCATGAACTTGTGAATCTCCTGCCTCTACCTTCCCTGCGCTGAGAAGACAGATGTGCACTCATGCCCTGTCTGCTGTGCTGGTGACCTAACCCGGGGCCTTTTGCATGTTAAACAATCACTGTGCAAACTGAGCTACACCCTCAACCCTTCTCTTTTTAGTTTGAGGCAGGTCTCAGTTGCTCAAGCTGGCCTTCAACTTATTCTGTAGCTTAGGCAGGTCTTAAACCTATAATTCTCCTGTCTTGAATTTCTGGGTAGCTGTGGTTACAGGCATGCACCACTGACTCTAAACCTTACTTAATTTACCAAGAAACAGTCTGTTGCCCTGGCTGAAACTCCTTCCAAGAGAAGGAGGCAGGCAAGTGGCAAGAGACTAAAGTACTGTTATTAGTCTCCTTGGAAAGGTTGGAAGTCCAGATGGAGGCCTCGTTTCCACATGAGTTTTTGTTTGCTTTGCAGCGTTGTCCACCAAGGAAAGAGCTTCCAGTATGGTGGGGGCTGGGATAGTAACCACAAAGGAGGGTGGGTCCAGGGACAGTGGGGACAGTTCATCTTGCAGCTTTCCTACAGAGCAGAGGTTTTTCTTCCCATTTTACAGAGAAAGCAACCGAGCCACAGATCAATGACCATAGTTTCACGACAGAGGCGGCCCTGAGGCTGGGGCAGTGCGGCTCCAAGACCAATCCAGCACACAGTCCCCAACCCAGGCGTGGCACCTGTCAGCCTGGGTCTGACTCGAATTGGCTCCAAAGATTCATGTGTTTGAAGGTGGCCCGTGAGGAGTGGCATTATTAGGAGGTGTGGCCTTGTTGGAGGACTGCGTCACTGTGAGGATTGGCTTTGAGGTCTCTGCTCTAGCCTTGTGTGGAATTCCAGTCTCCTCCTGGCTGCCTACTAGTGGTTTGAGTGTTTTGTTTGTTTGTTTGGGGGAAGAGAGTCCATTTGTTTCATTTTAATTATTTATTTATTATGTGTTGGTGTTTTGCCTGCATGTATGTCTATGTGAGGGGGTCAGATCCCCTGAAACTGGAGTTACCTACCATTAAGAACTGCTGTGTGGGTGCTGGAAATTGAACCTGGGAATACAACCAGGGCTCTTAATTGTTAAAACATCTCTCTAGTCATGCCTACTATGTAGCCTTGGGTGACCTGGAAATTGCTATAGGGTCACCACATGGGCCTTAGACACATAGAGATACCCACCCACCTCTCATGAGCACATTCTAGCTGTCTTCAGAAGAGGGCATCGGATCCCATTACTGATGGTCATGAGCCACCATGTGGTTGCTGGGAATTGAACTCAGGACCTCTGGAAGAGCAGTCAGTGCTCTTAACCGCTGAGCCATCTTTCCAGCCCAGATATCCACCTGTCTCTGCTTCCCAAGCGCTGGAATTAAATGTGTATGACACCACACCTGGCCGCGCTCCTTTGCTTTGTTTTTAAAGTATTGTCTATTTTTATTGTATGTGTTTGAGCACTTTGCCTGCATGTGTATTTGTGCACGGTGTGCCTGGTGCCATGTAGGCAGGCCTGTGGGTCCTGGGAACTGAACCCACATCCCCTGCAAGAGCAGTAAGTGCTCTCAGCCGCAAAGCCACCCCTCCAGGCCCCTTGCTCTGCTTTTCTGTTTTCTGAAACGGAGTCTTGCTCTATATAGATTGAATCTGAAGCCAGTCCTCCTATCTCAGGCTGCTGAATGCTGGGATGCCAGACATGTGCCTGACACCACACACCGCTTAGTCACAAGCTTTTAAGCAAGCCATTTCAACTCTCACTGGGGATTTAGCTGTGTGGTATTGTGCTTTCCTCGAAGGCTAAGGTCATGGGCACTGAAAAAAACAACAAATAAACAAATAGGCCTCTCACTGGACTCCCAGTTCTTTCATCCTTCCAAGGAAAATAATTAGAGGACCTGCATGGTTGAGTAGCTTTAAGAATCCGGTGAGGAGCCGGGCGGTGGTGGTGCACACCTTTAATCCCAGCACTTGGGAGGCAGAAGCAGGTGGATTTCTGAGTTCAAGGCCAGCCTGGTCTATAGAGTGAGTTCCAGGACAGCCAGGGCTACACAGAGAAACCCTGTCTCAAAAAACCAAAAAAAAAAAAAAAAAAAAGAATCCGGTGAGGTGCTGGGCTTAGTGCCTTTAACCCCAGCCCTCAAGAGGCAGAGGCAGAGCCAGGTGGATTCCTGGAAGTTTGAGGCCAGCCTCGACTAAATCGTGAATTCTAAGATAGCCAGGGCTATGTAGAGAGAGACCTTGTCTCAAAGCTGTCTCAAAGAGAAAAACAAAAACACAAGAAAAACAAAAACAAAAGCAAACCTAGGTGAGGTAACCTAGGTAAACATGGCGGACAGGAAATGTTAAGTAAACATTAACTATTCTCATTTCCTCCCAGCTCATTGCTCAGTGGCCAGGGCTTTCCCTGAGCCAAGTCCACAGATTGTAGGGCCTCTCCAGCCTGGAGAGTCAGTCAGCCAGCCCTCCTGACTCGGGCTGGTAGGCCTCTCCCATTGTATAAATAGCTTTGGTCTTAGTGTCCCGCAAAGGGCTGAGACTGAGAATAACTGTTAAAGTCCAGAGCTCTGCAGCAGCTGTGTCGCCTCTGTGCTAAAAAGGACTATCTCTCTTCTCAGAGCCTGGGAATCAGGCCACGGTCAGACCCACAGGGAGGAGAGACGAAGCCCCCAAAGGGACCGAGCTCAGTGAAGTGTGGCAGCCAATGAAAATAGCTCCTTGACAATTTCAGCCTGGCTAGATAGAATCACAGATACCAAGGGAAGGGCTGGGAGCTCTCTCTCTCTCTCTCTCTCTCTCTCTCTCTCTCTCTCTCTCTGTGTGTGTGTGTGTGTGTGTGTGTGTGTGTGTGTGTTGAGGACAAACAACCCTGCTTTTTTGCTTTGATTTAGGATTCCAGGTAGCCTAGGCTGGTCTAAAACACACCATGTAGATGAGGCTGGCCCTAAACTTCAGATTTTCCTGCCTCAATCTCCTAAATGGTAGGATTACAGATGTGTGCTACCATGCCCAGATTGCTTTTATTTTATTTTTTAATTAAAACATTGTTTTCTTAGACTATATCCTTGAATAGTAGAAGCAGGCTTGGCGGTGGTGATGCATGCCTGTAATCTCAGCACTCTGGGAGGCAGAGGCAGGCAGATGTCTGAGTTCGAGGCCAGCCTGGTCTACAGAGTGAGTTCCAGGACAGCCAGAGCTATACAGAAAAAACCCTGTCTTGAAAAAGCCAAAATCCAAAAACCAAAATAAATAAATAAATAAAATAAAATAAAATAGTAGAAGCAAAAGTATATAGGCTGTGTGTGTGTGTGTGTGTTTGTGTAAAATTTCCTTAATATAAGGAACTTTGAAGCCAATATGATAATGCACACTTGTAATTCCAGCCCTAAGGAGGCTGGGGCAGGAGGATTATATATTGGAGACCAGTCTGGCCAACATAGGGAATTCCAGGCCAGCATGAACTACACAACGAAACCCTCCCTCAAAAGCATCAAGGGAGGAAAGAAATAAACTTTCTGTCTCACTCTTTTTTCTTCTTCAATTCCTAGGAGGCAGCCAGAACATATTGTAGGGAACTGGAGCAGAATGGTTTTCCTTCAGGAACTCTCAGTTCCTCTCTAAGATAACAAACAAGACTAGAAGAAGCTCCCAGTTTTCGTCTAGCCCTAGAAAGTTTGAGCCTATTTAATTGAATTGATTAATCTACTTATTTATTAGTTAGTTAGTTAGTTTGTTTTTGGGAGAGCCTCTCTATGTAGACCAGGCTGGCTCACAGAGATCTCCTGTTTCCCAGAGTGCTGGGATTAACAGTGTGCGTCACCAGGCCTGCTCTTTCAGCAGATCCCCCTGCATGCACCACCACAATTGGCAGTGCCTGCTCCTTCTTTATTTGTTTTCGGATTTTCGAGATAAGGTCTTGTAACCTTAATTTTCTTCAAATCCCATTTTTAATGATGGTTCCTAAATGATGCTTTAACCTCCCTTTCCATAGCTCACCACCCACCAGAGGTAGAAAAGAAAGGATACAGGGTGGGGAGGGGTGGGAGAATGGACCTGTTTAGAAAGGTTCTTTGGAGCAACTTCCGTCTGTGTTGTCTGGAAATCAATTCAGTTCACAGGTTAGCAGGCAGCGGCTGCTGGATCCACTCATGGACACTCCATGGACACACCAGCAGTCCAGTTCCATAGAGTCGGGTTAGCAACAGCGGTGACAAGACCTACCAGAGACAGCCAGGCCTCCGCCTGGGCTCAAGTCAGCAGGAGGGACCAGGAGGAACGCCAGGAGACGTTCTCAGCTGTGCTTCTCTCAGGGAAGGGAACATCAGCGAAGCCACCAGACCCACAAGCGTTGCCCAGCCAGCTCTATAAGCAAGCCGAGCGCAGCCTCTGTCACTGTCCCTGGAGTCCTGTTTCCACCCTCCACCCATCACGTGTCCTCCTCCACGTTCCTTGCCTCGGCACGGGCCTCCAGTCAGCCCCTGGAAGCAGCAACCAACTGCAGCACGCCACCAGAAGTCTTTCTGGTTTCTCTCTGGTGTCCCAACAAACGCAGCTCAAGGACACAATGCAAGGCGGACCAATACACGTTAGCGAAGAGTCCTTCATCACGTGTCCTTTCACATGCCTGCCTTAGCAGGACATCCTCTCTCCTGTGTCTGCTTCAGCGAAATTCGTGTTCTTTCACGAGTTGGCCTTAGCCTTTCACACCTGTGTGCACTTTAGTGAAACGTTCCTTCAAGTGTTTGCCCCAGCAAAAGACAATCTAACAAACTTTCCAAGGAAGCATTAAGTTTCCACCTGTCTTAGTTAGGGTTTCCCTGCTGTGAACAGACACCATGACCAATGCAAGTTTTATAAAAGACAACATTTAATTGGGGCTGGCTTACAGGCTCAGAGGTTCAGTCCATTGTCATCAAGGCAGAAACATGGCAGCATCCAGGCAGATATGGTGCAGGAGGAGCTGAGAGTTCTATCTCTTCATCTGAAGGCAGCTAGTGGAAGACTGACTTCCAGGCAACTAGGGTGAAGGTCTTAAGCCCACACCCACAGTGACACACCTACTCCAACAAGGCCACACCCTGGGAAAAGCATATACAAACCATAATACCACCTTAAGGTCTCCTGTATCCCAGGCTGATCTGGCACTCCTGGGATAACCCCGAGCTTCGGATTCTTTTCTTCCCAACTCCCTAATGCTGGGGAGCTACCACATGTACACTGGATAGTCTGTTCATAGGATGGACCTCAAGACTTTGTCCTTGGGACTGGAGAGATGGCTCAGCAGTTAAGAGTACTGACTGCTCTTCCAGAGGTCCTGAGTTCAAATCCTGGCAACCACATGGTGGCTCACAACCATCCGTAATGAGATCTGACTCCCTCTTCTGGAGTGTCTGAAAACAGCTACAGTATTCTCACATATAATAAATAAATAAATCTTTAAAAAAAAAAAAAGCCGGGCATGGTGGCGCACGCCTGTAATCCCAGCACTTGGGAGGCAGAGGCAGGCGGATTTCTGAGTTCGAGGCCAGCCTGGTCTACAGAGTGAGTTCCAGGACAGCCAGGACTACACAGAGAAACCCTGTCTCAACAAAAAACAAAACAAAACAAAGAAGCTTGAGCCGGGCGTGGTGGCACACGCCTGTAATCCCAGCACTTGGGAGGCAGAGGCAGGCGGATTTCTGAGTTCGAGGCCAGCCTGGTCTACAGAGTGAGTTCCAGGACAGCCAGGACTATACAGAGAAACCCTGTCTCAAAAAACCAAAAAAAAAAAAAAAAAAAAAAAAAAAGACTCTGTCCTTGCTTCATAAGAACTCTGCCAACTGAGAAACATCCCTGGAGCTCCCTGGCCTTTTTTTCTCTTTCTTTTTTGGTGGAGGAGGGTTGAGGCAGGGTTTTTCTGTGTGGCCCTGGCTGTGCTGGAACTTGCTCTGTAGACCAGGCTGGCCTTGAACTCAGAGATCTGCCCATTCAGCCTCCTAAATGCTGGGATTAAAAGCATATGCCACCACCAACCTGGCATCTCTTTTCTCTTATAATTTTGAAATAGAGGTTCATAAAATTTTCAGCATGGCCTTGACCTTGCCCCATAGCCCAAGCTGATCTTGAATCGGTGATCCTCCTGCCTCAGCCTTCCCAGTAGCTAGGATTATAAGCAGCACTGCCAAGCACAGATAACTTTGGATTTCTTGACACTGGAGGCTGTGTAGAGTTCTTTTTCTCATAGGGGCCTGGAGTTAGTTCTCAATTGAGTGAAATGTATGGGTCTGCCCATTGATTTTCAATTTTCGGCTCAATCTCCAGATAAAGCACAGGAGGAATAATTACAGTTATAGATCAAAATATAAATGATCTGAATAATACATGATGATTAAAAATTGCAAGCCAGGCACTTGAGAGGCCAAGGCAGGCACCAGGTTGCAAACTGTTCTACTTGTATTAGGGAAAGCTTCAGGGGAAAGCAGCGGTTCTCTTTCCTCTTAGAGAAACTGAGAGGTAGTAAGATTTTCCATGGCCAGTAGTGGGCAAAGTGGGGCAAGACATAGTGGGTCAGGCACTGTGCTAAATACCAGGAATAGAAAAAAAAATTCCACCTGGCAGTGGTGGCACACGACTTTAATCCCAGCACTGGGGAGGCGGAGGCAGGCTGATTTCTGAGTTTGAGGCCAGCCTGGTCTACAGAATAAGTTCCAGGACAGCCAGGGCTACACAGAGAAACACTGTCTCTAAAAAATAAAATTCTTGGGGGGCAATATCCTCTCCATTATATACACAGAATGACCCATCCTACCCCACCCCAGTCCTCAGTGCTAGGGCGACCAACTGTTCCCATTTGCCAGAGATGAAAGGCAAAGGACTTTCCAAGCTAAAACTTGGACAATCCCATACAAACCTCTGTAAATCAGCCCAGACTCAGTGAGCACTGAATGACCTTCCACACTTAACGGGCGACTGTTGGGAGAAGGGCTGGGATTTAGTTTCTCCACACTTTTATAGGAGGCAGGGTGGAGCTGTCCAGGTTGGAGGCCGACTAAAGCAGGTGACAGAAATTTCCTGTCTGGACTGAGAAACGACAGAGCCATAAGATAAGGGCAAAGAGCGAGATGTCCAAGGCCATCTGGGAAGGTTCCAGAGTCCAAACTCAGGGCAAGAGGCCCGTATTGATCAATGATATCATTTGTTCAGTCAGTCCGTCTGTCTGTCCCTCAGTAAACATTCACTGAGCCACCAGCCTGCAGGAAGCAGAGCTGACAAGGAAGGGGTGTTTCTGTCTGTAAGGAGCTTTGGTCTGCTGGAGTTCACAGACAAGGAAGCCAGAGACCTGGAATCCAGGGCAAGGGGCTGCTGGAATGGTTCCGTGGCTAAGAGCTGCTTCCTGCAACTTTTGAGAGCAAAGTTCAGTTCCCAGAACCCACACTAGTCAGCTCAAACCCTCTGAGGCTCCAGCTCTGGGGGATCAGACATCCTCTCGGGCCTCACTCAACAGGCATCTGCTCTCACATGGCAAACACACACACACACACACACACACACACACACCTTTTTTGGTTTTGTTGTTTTGTTTTTGTTTGAGACAGGGTCTGTACTGGTGGCTAGTTTTGTGTGTCAACTTGACACAGGCTGGAGTTATCATAGGAAAAGGAGCTTCAGTTGGGGAAGTGCCTCCATGAGATCCAGCTGTGCGGCATTTTCTCAATTAGTGATCAAGTGGGGGAGAGCCCCTTGTGGGTGGTGCCATCCCTGGGCTGGTATTCTTGGGTTCTATAAGAGAGCAGGCTGAGTAAGCCAGGGGAAGTAAGCCAGTAAGGAACATCCCTCCATGGCCTCTGCATCAGCTCCTGCTTCCTGACCTGCTTGAGTTCCAATCCTGACTTCCTTTGGTAATGAACAGCTGTGCGGAAGTGTAAGCTCAATAAACCCTTTCCCCCCCAAACTTGCTTCTTGGTCATGATGTTTGTGCAGGAATAGAAACCCTAAGACTCTCAATATATAGCCCTGACTAGCCTGGAACTTGCTATGTAGACCAGGCTAGCTTCAAACTCTCAAGAAATCCACCTACTTCTGCTTCTTCAGTGCTGGGATTAAAAATGTGCCTTTATAGCCGGGCGTGGTGGCTCACGCCTGTAATCCCAGCACTTGGGAGGCAGAGGCAGGCGGATTTCTGAGTTCAAGGCCAGCCTGGTCTACAGAGTGAGTTCCAGGACAGCCAGGACTACACAGAGAGAAACCCTGTCTCAAAACAACAACAACAACAAAAACAAAAAAACAAACAAACAAAAAAAAGTGCCTTTATTTTTAAAAAGGAAAGAAGCCAGTTGGCGGTACCAGCTGAAGTAATGAGTGACGAATGACTAACCACATGGTGTGACCAGGAGGCCCAGGGAAGACTTGGCAGTGGAAACTATATCGGTCTGAACTGTTGGAGTCGGCCTGGGGTAGTTCAGCTCTAAAGAGTACTCGGGTTCTAGCCCCATACTGCATAAAACTGGCATTGTGGTGCACAGATGTAATCCAAGTGTTGGTAGAAAGACGAAAAAGAACCAGGATTTCAAGATTTTCCTTAGCTATATAAGGAGTTGAAAGCCGGGCAGCGGTGGTGGCGCACGCCTGTAATCCCAGCACTCTGGGAGACAGAGGCAGGCAGATTTCTGAGTTCGAAGGCCAGCCTGGTCTACAGGGTGAGTTCCAGGTCAACCACAGAGAAACCCTGTCTCGAAAAAACAAAACGAACAAACAAAACAAAACAAAACAAAAATGAGTGAACTAGAGTTTTCTTAGAAAGGCCAAAGAACCCCACTTTCAGGGAAAATCTCAGATACTAGGACTCCTGAGGAAAAAAAATGACACCAGAGGGGAAGGTAGGAACTGAACACAGGTGTGGTCTGCAGATTCCCTGTGCCCTGAAAACAATAGGGAGTATCGCTTTGTTTGTTACTGCCTGGGATGGAACCTAGGACCTCATACAAACTAAACGAGTGCTCCACCATGAAGCTACAACCCAGTCCCCGTTGCGAGATGTATCATTATTTTTAAATGGAACTTTATTTTAGCTGTGTTTGCTCTGCTATTTCCTCTTCTTTGGGAGGGGTGCGGTTGGGAGTTGGTTTGTTTTTTGTTTGTTTGTTTGTTTGTTTGTGACCAGATCTCTCTATTTAGTTCTGGCTGTCCTGGAACTCACTATGTAGACCAGGATGGCCTCAAACTCATAGGGATTCTCCTGCCTCTGCCTCACAAGTGCTGGGTATACACCACCAAGCCTAGCCCTGATGTTAGTTCTTTTTATTTCTTAGAAGTATACGTTACTTTGAGAGGATAGAGTCTATCATGATGTGGAAGGTATGGTGGCAGGCAGGGACAAGATGGTGCCAAGAATAGCAAAAGCAGGCTGGCTCTATTGCCTCTGCAGTCAGGAAGCAGACAGTAATGATTTGTTGTTGTTGTTGTTGTTGTTGTTGTTGTTGTTGTTGTTTTGAAATAGGATCTCATATAGGACACTGGCTGGGAAGTCCCTACATAGCCTAGGCTGGTTAGACTCCTGCTCCTCCAGCCTGTAACTCTAGAGATTACAGGGGTGTAAGGAGGTTCCACCATGCTACCTCCTAATGGCAAGATTTTAAGCAATGGAGCAGCCTTGTGGAGCTTGCATATCCCCCCAGAAGACATCAAGGGACCAAAATTCCCAAAACAAGAGCCTAGGCTCTCGGCTGATAGTTACCCCAATCCCTTATGGCTAGAGGGGTATCTGGAAGATTCTGATTGGGTAAGACCAAGTTGTTGGACCAACTCTGGGAATCATCTTGGACAAATTCAAAGAGGATTTATTTTGGCTCCTGGTTTCAGAGGGTTCACTCTGTATGCTCACCTCCATGAAACTGTGCAGACCGTCCTAGTGGCTGGTGGGTGTGGCAGAGGCCTTCTTAATGGCTGGCAAGTGGGAGAAGTGCGGCCCTCTAAGAGAAAATGAGGGTGCTCTCAAGCCCTTAGTAGGCTCCCTGGGAGTCCAGAGGAGGCAGCCCCCCCCCAGGACCTTCTTTGCAGAAGCTTCAAATGGTAGCAAGGTGGGGCTGACCTTGGGACAGGAGCTCTGACCCCCGAGGGAACTCCACTGTTCTAGAACCGGCCAGCATTCCTGGGTTTCACCAGTCTCTGCTCTTCTAGATATCCATGGGGCCTGTGCCTGCTAGGGATGGTTTGGGAACCAGTTTCCGTAGACATTTCCACAGACATTCCATAGACATAGACTCTTCAGTAGACAGAACTTAGTCACAGGCTGACCTAAAGATATAAAAACTTTTTTTTTTTCTTTTGAAGATAAGAGCCCCAAATAGCATGACTGGAATGGATTCCGGGGCTAAGTTTGTGGTCTTCACTACTGAGACTGGTTTATGTCAGCCCATCTCCCGTGAGCTAGCAACTGCCTCTGACTTAGCCTGTAAGCATCTGTTCAAAAGGCAGAACAGGGCCTTGGGTGGTGCTTGAGGACACAGATCCTGAAGCCAGGCACTTTGGGCTCCAGTCCCAGCCCCTTCTGCTCACCAGACATGCAAATTATTGGCTCTGCGAGCTTCCATTTCCCCATTATGAAATGGCTTCATGATGTCAATAACACAACTTCCCATTTAGAGTTGTCTCTGAATCAGCGAACGAGCCCATGTTCAGACCAGTGTCTGGCACAGAATGCACTGTGTATGAGAGGTGGCTAGTTCAAACCACACATCAGCAGCTTTCCGTCTGTCTTTCTTGGGATCTGAGACCCTGAAGAACAAGACCAGGGCGCATTTATCTGGTTTGACAATTCATTCCCATCCCTGGGGGTGGGGCGGGGCAAGGCTGGGAACTGGCTGAGTTAATTGCTGTCTGAATGAATGAAGGAAGGCCTGAGTGGCCTTTACTCTGGGAGCCAGGGCTACTGGACTTGGGCTGGCTGTGTGACGTCAGGCAGTGAGCAATAGTTCTCTGATCTTCTGTAAACCAGATCAGTGTTGTGCAAACTTTCCAACCAAGACCCCCAGTTTAAAAAAAAAAATAAAAGCTTTTTTTTTTTTTTTTTTTTTTTTGGTTTTTCGAGACAGGGTTTCTCTGTGTAGCCCTGGCTGTCCTGGAACTCACTCTGTAGACCAGGCTGGCCTCGAACTCAGAAATCCACCTGCCTCTGCCTCCCAAGTGCTGGGATTACAGGCGTGTGCCACCACCGCCCGGCAAAATAAAAGCTTTTAAATGGTACACATTGAAACCGTATTTCTACAACTTCTAATATACTGCTTCCTTGCTAGGGAACAATGTACTATTTATTCTAATTTTGATGTTCTTATATTCTGCTTTATTATATCCTCTTATTATTTTGGGGGGTGGAGGTGTTATTTAAAATAGGGTCTCAGGCTGGGAATGTAGCCCAGTTGATAAAGTGCTTGCTTAGCATGCACAAAACATTGCGTTCCATCTCCAGGCTCTCTTATAGCCCAGGCTAGCCTCACACTGATTCCATGGAGCCAAGTGTGAGCCTGAATATCAGAACCCCCTCCTTCTCCTCCTCACTTCCTGAGTTCTGCGATGTGGCTCTGTGGGACCACACCTGGTTTCTTCAGTTCTGGGGCTTAAGGCGAACACACACACACACACACACACACATACATACACATACACACACACCACATACACACACTCATACATACACACAAATATACATACACACATATACATACACACACGCATACACACACACTGAAGGGAACTATTTCCACATTCTATGCTTTTACATTTTTATTTTATGTATGTATGTATGTATGTATTTATTTTTGGTTTTTCGAGACAGTGTTTCTCTGTATAGCCCTGGCTGTCCTGGAACTCACTCTGTAGACCAGGCTGGCCTCGAACTCAGAAATCTACCTGCCTCTGCCTCTCAAGTGCTGGGATTACAGGAGTGTGTCACCACTGCCCGACGCTTTTACTTCTTCTTCTTCTTCTTCTTCTTCTTCTTCTTCTTCTTCTTCTTCTTCTTCTTTTTTTTGGTTTTTTGAGACAGGGTTTCTCTGTATAGCCCTGGCTGTCCTGGAGCTCACTCTGTAGACCAGGCTGGCCTCAGAAATCTGCCTGCCTCTGCCTCCCAAGTGCCACCACCGCCCGCCTTACATTTTTTAACATTACATATGTATTTACTTTTAGGTCTAGGTCTAGATTCCTTGGGTCAGCAAGACTGTGATTTAAGACTCTGTGTTCAGTCCCCAAGACTCATGTGGTAGGAGGACTGGTTTTTTTTGTTTTTGTTTTGTTTTCTGCTTTGGTTTGACTTTTGTTTTTTGTTTTTTTGTTTGTTTGTTTGTTTTTTGTTTCTTTTTTTGTTTTGTTTTGTTTGGATTTGTTTTGTTTTGTTTGTTTTGTTTTGTTTTGTTTTGTTTGTTTGTTTGTTTGTTTGAGACAGGGTTTCTCTGTATAGCCCTGGCTGTCCTGGAACTCACTCTGTAGACCAGGCTGGCCTCGAACTCAGAAATCTGCCTGCCTCTGCCTGCCTCTGCCTCCCAAGTGCTGGGATTAGAGGCATGCGCCACCATTGCCGGGCCAGAAGTAAATCTTAAAAACAAGAGTATGTGCATATGTTACTGTTTTGAGCCTTCTCTTTAGTCCCCTAGCAAGGAAGGAGTGATCCTCTGGGAGGGGTCTGGCAACGGGCCTGGTCCTTTAAGAGCTTTTGTTTCTGAAGCAGCCCCCGAGGTTAGTCATTCTGCAGAGCCCTGCTAACCATTCCCAGGACCTTCTCGTGGTGTGGCAGGAAATGGGGTGGCTTCTCAAGGAGAGCAGAACAAGAAGCCTTTATTAGACTGTTACCCGCCAAGAGCACTTTCTTAGTACAGTTTGGCTTTGCTCTTGGGCAGCTCTCTGCTGGCTGGTGTGGGACTCTGCCTCTTGTGGGGAAGATGATCTGGGGTCTAGGACTCTCCCGGGCTGTTTGGCCATTGGCCCCAATCCCCTTCACTTAGTAAATACAGATTATCAATAACATTTTGTTGTTGCTGCTGTTGTTTATTGTTATCTCAGTATGTGTACTGGGGGTGTGTGTGTGAATGTGCGCTTGTGCACATTCATATTGTGTGACTGGCTGGGCCTTAGATAGCTGGACTCGAAGGAATAACAAACCCAGAAGGCTTTCTGGAATAAGAGGTATCTAGACAGGAATCAAGTCTCAAGACACCTGTAGGTTAATACAGAGGCCAAATGGCTCTGAGAGAGCGAGCAGCCATTAGATCCCATTATAGGAAAATTACCTATGAGAGACGGACGTTCTTCTCAGATTTCAGCTCAGCAATCGTAGGCATCCCTGGTACTGTGCTCAGCACTCTGGATGAGGTGAGGGCTGCAGATAAGATATCAGCTTGAGACCCACCAGAAAGATACTCCTGAGGTGCGTAGTGAGCAGACTCTGGCTCAAAGAAACGGCTCATGACTGTTGCCAAGCCTGGCGACCTGAGTTAACTTCCCAGAACTCACATGGCGGGAGGAGAGAAACAGCTCCCACAAGCTGTTCTTTGACCTCAACATAGGCACTGTGGCACTTGGCCTGTCCATACAATAAATGTAATTTAAAAAACAAGTCACCTGCCGGGCGGTGGTGGCGCACACCTTTAATCCCAGCACTTGGGAGGCGGAGGCAGGCGGATTTCTGAGTTCGAGGCCAGCCTGGTCTACAGAGTGAGTTCCAGGACAGCCAGGGCTACACAGAGAAACCCTGTCTCGAAAAAACCAAAAAAAAAAAAAAAAAAACAAGTCACCTGACGTGGCGGTGCACACCTTTAACCTCAGCACTTGGGAGGCAGAGGGATCTCTGAGTGCGAGGCCAGCCTGGTCTACAGAGTGAGTTCTAGGATAGCCAGAGCTATACCATGAGATCTTGTCTCAAATAAATTAAATACACAAAGAAACAAAAAAGAAAAAAATTAGAGGAAGGAAGGAAGGAGAGAGAGAGAGAACCTCATTAAGATTGGGTAGAAGAGCTGGGCGTGGTGGCGCACGCCTGTAATCCCAGCACTTGGGAGGCAGAGGCAGGCAGATTTCTGAGTTCGAGGCCAGCCTGGTCTACAGAGTGAGTTCCAGGACAGCCAGGACTATACAGAGAAACCCTGTCTCGAAAAACAAAACAAAACAAAACAAAACAAAACAAAACAAACAAACAAACAAAAAAAGATTGGGTAGAAGAAAGCACAAAGCACGAAGCATCCAGCTCAGGAGTAACTAATTCCACTGCCTGGCATGAAGAAAGCTTTGCAGAAAGAGCAAGAGAAGTCAGTCCTGGTGGCTCACACCTGTAATCCCAGCACTCAGGACTGAGGCAGGAGTGTCGAGGGTTGGAGGCCAATCTAGGCTACATAGCAAGTTTCAGGCTAACCTTGGCTATGGCGAGCCCCTGCCTTAAAAAAAAAAAAAGAAAGAAAGAAAGAAAGAAAGAAAGAAAGAAAAAAAGCTATTGGCAAGTATGGAAGGACAGATAACTGAGGTAGGGACACAGAGAAGGTGTCACTGTGGCAAAGCCAACAATTCAGGAAGGGGGAAGGAGAGTGTCTTCTGTGGCTCTGTGGTGGCCACTTCCTGTGTGGAAGTGGGACAGGTGAACAGGAGCTGGGACTTTTGATCAAAGCCCAGGAATGAAAGGATAAACAGCCTGCTACTTGTATTTCACTGAAGGGAGTCACAGGAATGCAATGAAGTGTTTTGGCACAGAGGGAGGAGGACTGTGTTCTAAGAGGCTGGTCTGGGGAGCACAGGCTTCTGAAATCTTCTCAATGGGAGTCCACGGTCTGACCTCAGCCAGAGGAAGTGGGCAGCGAAAGGGCGGGGCAGTGCCTGTCAGACAGCCTGAAATCCAAGCCCTGATAGTATTCACTGATGAGTCCTGAGAGAGATGTGTAATATTCCTAATAATGCCCCCGATGCAACTGATATTCTTGTTGGTGGTGACGAGGGAACCCATGTTGAGAGGTGCTAAATGACTACAGGGGAGAAGAGAGAAGAGAGAGGTTTGTTTGGTTTTTAAAGATGTATGTATTTTATGGTTGGGGATCATCACAACATGAGGAACTGTATTAAAGGTTAGAATGGCCGGGGCGTGGTGGCGCACGCCTGTAATCCCAGCACTTGGGAGGCAGAGGCAGGCGGATTTCTGAGTTCGAGGCCAGCCTGGTCTACAGAGTGAGTTCCAGGACAGCCAGGGCTACACAGAGAAACCCTGTCTCAAAAAACCAAAAAAAAAAAAAAAAAAAAAAAAAGGTTAGAATGTTAAGGAAAAAAGATTTATTTTATGTATGTGAATACACTGTAGTTGTCTTTAGACACACCAGAAGAGGCCATCAGATCCCATTACAGATGGTTGTGAGTCACCGTGTGGTTGCTGGGAATTGAACTCAGGACCTCTGGAAGAGCAGTCAGTGCTCTAAACTGCTGAGCCATCTCTCCAGCCCAAGAGCAGTTATTAAAGTGAAATGTCATATTCATTTCCGGCTTTCTGACTGTGGCTGAGAGTGGCCGGAGCTGACTCAACCTCCTGCCATGACTTCCCCACTATTATAGACTGTCCCCTTGAACTGGGAGCCCAAAACAAACCCTGTCTTTAAAGTAAAACAAACAAAAAGAAGCAGAAAGAGGCTGGGCGGTGGTGGCACACACCTGTAATCCCAGTACTCTGGGAGGCAGAGGCAGGCGGATTTCTGAGTTCGAGGCTAGCCTGGTCTACAGAGTGAGTTCCAGGACAGCCAGGGCTACACAGAGAAACCCTGTCTCGGAAAAACTAAAAAAAAAAAAAAAAGAAGCAGAGAAAGGTCTGTGCCTCTGGGTCAGGGATGAAACTCACCATCGCGACACAGCAGCCTGTCACCTTGCTGGGAACAGTGTGGCGCTGACCAATCTTGTTCCCCCAGAAGCCTCGCCACAGGGGCGATGGAATCTGCCGTTTGGCATTTTTCAGAAGGAGGAACAGAAGGAAGAGAAGGAGGAAGAGGAGGAGGAGGAAGATGATGATGATGAGGAGGAAGATGAGGAGGAGGAGGAAAAAGCAGCAGCAAAGCAAACACATCTTTTATTTGTTTTGTTTTGGTTTTTGGTTTTTCGAGACAGGGTTTCTCTATGTAGTCCTGGCTGTCCTGGAACTCACTCTGTAGACCAGGCTGGCCTCGAACTCAGAAATCTGCCTGCCTCTGCCTCCCAAGTGCTGGGATTACAGGCGTGCGCCACCACTCCCGGCCAAACACATCTTTTAAAACTACATTACTGGAGTGTGGAGTGCTGGCTGAGTGCTGGCTGCCCAGTCCTGAGGACAGGCGTTCAGGGCCTAGCATTTCATCATCACCCAGGCTCCAGCTCAGAGGGGTCCTTCTGACTGCACACACCTACACATAGGCACATGTACCATGCATATTCCATAAGCGCACTACACACACACACACACACACACACACACACACACATGCCTTTTTAAAAAAAGGCAGAATCACTTAACTCTATTGTCTTTCCTTAATGAGAACAAGCTATGACATAGACAATCATCTGAAGATTTTATCAAGCTGGGTGTGACAGCAGTAATCTGCAGTTGGGAAGTGGACTGATAAAGGAGAAAAAAAAATTCAAGGTCATCCTTGGATGCACAGTAAATTCAGGGTGGGCCTGGGCTACAAGGCTCTTAACCTCTGAGCCAGCTCTCCAGCCCAAACCCATGTATTTCTATTCTCTGCCACTCTGTCAACTGGAGATCACTGGATGTCACTGTACCTGCATCTTAGATTCCATTATTTCTGGACATTTGAATGAAGTCAGATTTTTCTAAAATGACCTGTGGCTCTTCTGGCACAGAGAAGGCAGATCCTCAGGTCAGGGCGGTTCTACAGTTATCATCATTAATATCATTTCTAAAAGTTTGCAGAGGGTTGCTTGGGTTTGGGATTCAGGTGTCACAGTCCCAGCTGTCCTTTCAACCTCTGTGGCTGTGAGTGAGTGACTCACGGCATCTGGCACTGGGGAGGGAGGTCGCCCCTTAGCACCTCAGCACAGGGCTTGCCCCGGCGCCACCCGCCTGCTTTCCCACTCCCAAGCGGTGTCACTTCAGAGCTCTGCCAGGCTCCAGCAGCGCCAGGGGCAGACCACGGGACAGCCTCATCCCTGCATTTCCCGCTGGGCGACACCCTCCAGTCGGCACAGGGCATCCCCGCATCCTCTCATTTGGGGTTTGGTCTGTGCTGTAGACTCGGGGTTCTGCTCCCCAGCCTTTACTTCTCTTTCCTGGAAACCACCATGGGGAGCAGATGAGAAAAAACGAACTGCAAGAGACGAGATCCCTTCATGCGGTAACATTACCACTTCTCCTTCAGCATCCTCTTCCTCCCCCTGTGGCCGGTGGTAACGTCTCTTCCCCATCTTTAGTGGGAAGCAGGGCAGTTTGTGGGAAGCGAGCAGTGACGCTGACACCCTTCCTTTCTGAGTCTCCAGGGTGCCATGCACCCCAGAACTCTGTCCAGCACCCAACTGAACATAGTCACTTACACGGCCCACAGACTCCTCAAATGCAAGGCTCAGAAGGGAGTTAGGGCTGGGTGTAGTGGCGTACGATGTAGACCTATATAGTCACAGTACTGAAGAGGTGGACGGGGCTGGTGAGGTGGTTCAGTGGTTAAGAGCACCGACTGCTCTTCTGAAGGTCCTGAGTTCAAATCCCAGCAACCACATGGTGGCTAACAACCATCCATAACAAGATCTAACGCCCTCTTCTGGTATGTCTGAAGACAGCTACAGTGTACTTACATATAAATAAATAAATCTTTAAAAAAAAAGAAGAGACACCGGGTGTGGTGGCACATGCCTGTAATCCCAGCACTTGGGAGGCAGAGGCAGGCGGATTTCTGAGTTCGAGGCCAGCCTGGTCTACAGAGTGAGTTCCAGGACAGCCAGGACTACACAGAGAAACCCTGTCTCGAAAAAACCAAAAACAAAAAAAAACAAAAAACAAAAAAAACAAACAAACAAAAAAAAAAAGAACAGAACACATAATAGATAATTATAATAAATATCCTAAATCAGAGCAATAACAAAACATAAACATGAACACAGAACAAGATTCAAGGTTGCCCTTCTCCAGTCTGAAGGTGGCACCTCCATCAGCCCAGATGCCCAGTGTCCTGGACAATCCTCTGATCCTCTGCTAGTGTCTGATGAGCCATGGATTCCTCCCAGGTAGCCCTGAATTCATTTTTGTTCTTGCCCCTTGTGATGGTTTGCATATGCTTGGGCCAGGGAGTGATACTATTAGGAGGCGTGGCCTTGTTTGAGTAGGTGTGCCACTGTGGGTGTGGGCAGTCCTAGTCCTAGCTGCCTTCAGATGAAGATGTAGAACTCTCTGCTCCGCCTGCACCATGCCTGCCTGGATGCTGTTATGCTCCCACCTCGATGATAACGGATTGCACCTCTGAACCTGTAAGCCAGCCCCAATGAAATGTTTTTATAAGACTTGCCTTGGTCAAGGTGTCTGTTCACAGCAGTAAAACCCTCAGACAGACCAGACCGGACCCCATGGCCGAAATCAACTAGAGTTCATCTGGCTTACAGGAGCTAGGCCACGGAGGAGCTTTGGTCA
Organism: Apodemus agrarius; assembly: GCA_964023405.1. Classification (NCBI taxonomy): domain Eukaryota; kingdom Metazoa; phylum Chordata; class Mammalia; order Rodentia; family Muridae; genus Apodemus; species Apodemus agrarius. The sequence continues at coordinate 23,045,091 of OZ030024.1, forward strand.
CTGGCTTGTTTTCAGGCTTGCTCAGTTTGCTTTTTTTATACAACCCAAGATCACCTGCACAGAAGCAGCACCTCCCAGAGGAGGTTGGGCAATCCCATGTTAATCATTAATCAAGAAAATGTCTCTGCAGGCTTGCCTGAGGGAAACCTGATGGAGGCATTTTCTCAATTGAGGTTCCAGAAAACCCTACTTGTGCCAAATTGACAAAATTCTGATGTGAAGAGTCACCGTCATTAACCAGGGATCGAGGTGGTCCAAGAGATCACCCCTTGGTGATCCTCCAGGAATGGAGTGGGCAGAGAGGAGGGTGATTGGGAGATACATGATTACCAGTTTGAGATGAACTGCTTTAGACAGGATCAAACAACTTAAAAGAGACTGCAATGTAAAAGTTCCTTTTCAAAATTAAGTTAAAAAGTTTTTCCTGCTGGCAATCATTTCAAACTATAAATATATGTATAAACATGTGTGTATACGTTTTGCTTTGTTTTGTTTGAGACAGGGTTTCCCTATGCAGTCCTGGCTGTCCTGGAACTTGCTCTATAGATCAGGCTGGCCTGGAACTCAGAGATCCACCTACCTGCCTCTGCCTGGCAAGTGCTGGGATTAAAAGCGTGTGCCACTAAACCCAACTTTCAAACCTTAAATATACACACACACATATATTTTAAATTTTAGATTTATTTATTTTGTGTTGAGAGTTTTATCTCCTTGTTTGTCTATGAACCACATGTGTGCCTGGTGCCCAAAGAGGGAAATAGAATCCCTGAAACTGGAGTTCTAGTTGGATTGAGTCCCCAAGTGGATGCTGGGAACTGACCCTGGGTCCTCTGCAAGCTCTCTTAACCAAAGAACCCATCTCTCTAGCCACCTGAAAATTGAAACTTAAATGAAACGGCCCTAGATTTAAGAGATGGTCCTTGCAGAGAGCAGGATGGCCTCACTCACAGTGCCTGGAGGGACACTGAGGGGACGGGAGGGTGTTCTGAAATGAGCAGCAGATTCACCACAGGGACCCCCTCCCTCCCCCAAGGCTTAGGGCTCTAGCTATAAACTTATTGCCCTGTCATTGCCCTGTCACCCTGCTGTGTGGCTCTGGTCATTAGCACTCCCACTTTTGAGTGGGACTTTTCTGATGTGCAAATGCTGGAACCAGGGCCTAATCGAGATTCACACCTGTACCAATGCCCAGGCTTGCGAGGGATTCTATGAGCGCGCCTCTCTGAAAAGCACTCTGAAGCAACTGGTCGCTCTCATACCATCTTCTCTCCAACCTCCGTCCTCACAGGCACAGGAGAGCCCAATCTATCTGGAACTCCTGATTTTCCTGCCTTTGCATCCTGCATGCTGGGATTATAGGCCTGTGTCAGGCTGGCTCACGCTCTGCACATGTGTTGATTATTAACTTAGCAAATGAGCTGGTTAGTTTTTATTGTTGACTTGACACACGCAGCCTAAGTCACTTGGAAAGAGGGAGCTTGTGGCCTTGTCTGTGGGGCATTGTTTTTTTGTTGTTGTTTTGTCTTGTTTTTCGAGACAGGATTTCTCTGTGTAGCCCTGGCTGTCCTGAAACTCATTCTGTAGACCAGGCTGGCCTCGAACTCAGAAATCCACCTGCCTCTGCCTCCCAAATGCTGGGATCAAAGGCGTGCGCCACCAACGCCCGGCTTGTCTTGAGGGATGATAGATGTGGGTAGGCTCAGCTCCTAGTGGGCGGCACCATCCATAGGCAGGTGGGTCCCCAACCTGCATAAGCAACCTCCCGCTGAGAGCCAGAGAGCCAGGCAGCAAGCAATGTTCCGCCATGGATGGCTTTGGTTCAGTTCTTGCCCTGACTTCCCTCAGTGACGAACGGTAAGTTAATCAGCCCTTTCCTTCCTCAAGCTGCTACTGTTCAGAGTGTTTAATTATAACAGTAGACTAGCACAGAAATGAAGCCTGGGATGGAGACACAGGCCTATAAACTGAGCACCCAGGAAGATGAGGCGGGAGGATAGACCATTTGAGGCCAGACTGACAGGGAGACCCTGTCTTAAACGTAATAAGGGTCTCGTTCTGATGGGAAAGAGAGTACGCTACGGATTTGGGTCAAGCGGTAGAAGCCTTGCCTAGGACACGTCAAGCCTGGGTTTTCTCCCCAGTACATACAAGCTGGGGTGGGGGCTGATTCATAAAAGAAAGTAAAAATTCAGGTATTCAGTGCCGGAAGTGGCTCATGCCTCTATTTGGTTTCAGTGTAAACACAGAAGGTCTCCATCGTTGTGGAAACTTCTATTGGACAACGCTGTTTTAGAGTTTCTCTGCATGTTTAAGTTAAAAAAACAAACCAAAAGAAATCCGTACAGTCCTACCTTCTCCATCTCTCTCCGCAGGCGTGGCCTTTGAAACGCAGATCTCCATCTCCCTCCGCCTGCCAGTTCTCCTGGCCCTTTCCGCATCAGCACTCAGCAAGCCTCCCCTTTCTTTATTCTTGGTGGCAGAGCCTTCCGCAGTAAATGGGGCACATTATTTAAGCAGACCACACTAGGGGATAAAAGGTCACTGGCCATCGTTTGCTTATCCAGACAGCGCTGCGGTGGAATGAGCGTCCTTTGTCCATCTGTCATCTTGCATCGGTGTGACTGTCCATCAAAGACGACCCGAGGAATCAATTCTACAGCGCCGATTTGATCATGCTCCTGTTCCCGCTGAGAGCACACTCACTGCTCCTGCTGTCCCCCCTAAGCCCCTGGAAAATTCCTACCCGGCTCTCCGTGTGGGCACAGCTTGGGCTCTCCCTCCCTGGCATCACTTTTCCTTCCTCAGGATGGAACCCCATGTGGGAGGCATGAGGCTACATCTCCAGGGCCCGGCCCAGGCACTTGGTGAAGCCTCCATCCATATCTGTAGAATTCTGAGCAGGCATGGAGTTCTAAATTCATGGGCTCTAGTTTATTTTTGCGTGTGTGTGTGTGTGTGTGTGTGTGTGTGTGTGTCTGAGTGCAAGGTAGGCAAGGACCAAGAAGGCCAGAAGAGGTGTTGGGTGCCCTGGAGTGGGAGTTACAAGCAGTTATCATAGGCAACTGGGTCCTGGAAACCCAGGTCCTCTGTAAGAGGAACAAGTGAGCTTAACTGCTGCACTCTCTCCCCAGTCCAGCTTCCCTTCCTTACTTTGGGCTTCTCTAAAGATTTATTTATTTTATATGAATACGCTGTCGCTGTCTTCAGACATACCAGGAAGTGCATTGGATCCCATGACAGATGGTTGTGAACCACCATGTGGTTGCTGGGAATTGAACTCAGGATCTCTGGAAGAGCAGTCAGTGCTCTTAACCACTGAGCCATCTTAACCACTAACCCATACATTAGGCCTCTTATCTGTTACACACTTCCTTTAAGGTCAACTCAAGGGGCTTCCTTCTTCCTTATTGGATTTTCTCATTAGTGCGAACCAGCCTTGAACTTACTCTATCACCAAGGCAGGCCTTGAACTGGGTGATGCTCCTGCCTCAGCATTCGATGATGACAGGCCTGTGTCCCACCTCCTGACTGCCTCCCTAGATTTCTTTAGCAATTCTTTCCCACCCTGCTCCGAACTCAGGCAATCTTGAGTGCTTAAGTTGATACTCGACTCGTCTCTTAATATCTGGATATAAAGAATCTCTTCCCAAAGAAAGCAAACCCTCTGGGAAAGTCTTTAGGGTGAGATAGCAAGGGCCCCTGCTGATTAGGGGTCCCAGGTTCCTATGGGCAAGTCCACTCTTCATCAGAATATCCAGCAACAGTAAGACAGTAATCCAGCAATCACAGCAGCAAAGACAGAAGCTGGGACTAGCAGCAGAACCTCAGGTCCTCTCAGGGCTCTCCCATTTATACCCTCTCCAGAGTCCCCAGAATTCAACTCTCTGCAGCTGGCAAAGCTCATACCCCTGCTAGTGCATGAGACAAATCATAGTCACCTGCTGTGAAGCAGCCTCTTTTTTTTTTTTTTTTTTTTTTTTGGTTTTGTTGTTGTTGTTGTTTGTTTGTTTGTTTGTTTGTTTGAGTCAGGGTTTCTCTGTGTAGCCCTGGCTGTCCTGGAACTCACTCTGTAGACCAGGCTGGCCTCGAACTCAGAAATCCACCTGCCTCTGCCTCCCAAGTGCTGGGATTACAGGCGTGTGCCACCACCGCCCGGCTGTAAAGCTCTTTATTCAACATTTCTGTCTATCATTTGCTTAGGTAGCCCCCGGTGACTTCACATTTTCTTTTTCTCTTTTTCGATTTAGGGTCTCTCTAGTTAGCCGTAGCTATATATCCTGGAACTCACTGTGTACACAGGCTGACCTCAAACTCACAGAGATCCACCTGCCTCTGCCTCTGCCTCCCAAGTGCTGGGACTAAAGGTGTGTGCCACGACACCTAGGCGTCCTTACATTTTCAGCCCTCCTCTTTCGACCTCACATGTGCTCAGATTATTGGTGAAGGCCACTGAATCAGGTATTTTGTTGCTGTTGCTTGGTTTGGTTTAGTTTGTGAGACAAGGTTTCCCTGTGTAGCCCTGGCTGTTCTAGAACTCACTCTGTAGACCAGGCTGGCCTTGAACCCACAGAGATCTGCCTGTCCCTTCCTCCTACTGTTGGGATTAAAGTCTTGTACCACTACTGCCTGGTCACATCAGGCTTTAACAAATTTTTTTCCGAGACAGGGTTTCTCTGTGTAGCTCTGGCTGTCCTGGAACTCACTCTGTAGACCAGGCTGGCCTCGAACTCTGAAACCCGCCTGCCTCTGCCTCCCAAGTGCTGGGATTAAAGGCATGCGCCATCATTGCCTGGCCAACACATATTTATTAATTATTATTCAAGGCATGATCTCATACTGTAGCCTCCAAATTTGTAGCTTCCAAATTCCCATGGGCTCTTCCAAATTCATGGCAATCCTCCTGCTTCAGTCTTCCAAGTGATGGCATTATAGACCACCATGCATGGCTTTGCAAATATTTGTTGAGTGCCTAACACATGGCAGACTGTACTCTCCAGGTTATAATGAAGAAATGACAAAGTCCATAAAATTGGGGAGCTTGTGTTCAGGTAGCCTCTGATCATGACAAACTGGATATAATGTGGTAAAAAACAAATGTGTGTGTGTGTGTGTGTGTGTGTGTGTGTGTGTATGCACATACATATATACACACACATACACACACATACACATACATACACATATACACACCTTTAGTTCAACTACTCAGGAATTCAAGGTCAGTCTTGGGTGACACAAAAGGCTCGATGATGGTGATGATGATGATGATGATGATGATGATGATAATGGGCTAGGGAGATGGCTCAGTGGTTAGGGTCTTTCTATGAAGCTTAAGGATAGAAGTTCAGACCCAAACTCCACTATAAAAAAAGAAGTACAGCTCTCGGCAGTGTGTGCCTGAAATCCCAGCACAGGGGAGCAGAAACAGAGGCTCCTGAGGGCGTGCCAGCCAGCCGGGCCAGCAGAATCAGCAGCCTCAGGTTCAATAAAAGGCCTTTCTGACTGCCTCGAAAAGTCAAGTAAGTGGGTGTTCTGGTTTGCTTTCTGTTGCTGTGATAAATGAAAAGGGCGAAACAAGCCCTGTTTGTCTCCATGTAAGGGCCAGGCCTGATCCTCAGGCACCAGCTCCAAGAACAGAAACTCAGAAACAGCTCTCAGAAACTAGGCCATAAGACCTCAGCTCCAGGGACCGACCATAAAATCCAGAACACCATCACGATCATAAAAGCCCCTCCCAAAAAACAGCCTGGGGACAACCACAGGAATGGGGAAATATCTTATCTCGGAATGGGCCATCTGTGCTAGGCAGCCCTATTTCATCACACAGTTAAACGGCAGTTCAAGACAGAGGAATGCAGACCACACCTGTGACCCCTAGTACCCACCAATGAAATCTTAGATTGCCTAATCCTTCTAGAGATTTCCCCTGGGTTTCCTATAAGATGGCCTGTGTGCCTTTGTCTGGGGTCACCATCTCAGAGAATGGTTGACCCCGGCATGTTTGCTGCTTCTGAAGAATACACACTCTTTGGTTTTGCATACTGAGTCTGGGGTCTTCCTTCAGCAATTTTCAGGCCCTTACAATAAAAACCATGACCAAACCCAACATGGGGGTGGTTATTTGACTTACAAGTTAAGAGTTCATCATGGACAGAAGCCAGGGCAAGAACTCAAGTAAAGACCGTGGAGAAATGCTACTCACTGGCTGGCTCCTCGGCTTGTACAATCTAGGACCACCTGCTCAGGAATGGCACCGCCCACAGTGGGCTGCCCCCCCCCCCCACCAATCATTGATCTAGAAAATGTAGGTAGCTTATCTTAGAGGAACATGCCTTTAATCCCATCAATTGGGAGGTAGCAGATGGATCTCTTGAGTTTGAGGCCAGCCTGGTCTACACATAGAAACCCTGTCTCATAAAAAGAAAGGATGCAAAGGAAGGAAGCAAGGAAGGAAGGAAGGGGAGACAGACAGACAGACAGACAGAGACAGACAGAAAGAAGGAAAGAAGTAAGTTGCTATTGCAGATGACCAGGGTTTAATTCCTAGCACCCACATGGCAGCTTACAACTGTCTGCAACACCAGTTCCAGGGGATCTGACACCCTCTCCTGACCTTGATGGTGCACATACATACATGCAGGCAAAACACTCATACACATAAATAATAAATCTTAAAAAAAAAAAAAAGGAATAAAAAAGGAGAAAAAAATGCCGCACAGAACTGCCTCCTGGCCTATATGATGGAGGTGAGACCCCAGTTAATGTCCCCTCTTTCCAGTTGACTTTAGTTTATGTTAAGTCAGAAAACAAACCATCAAAAAACTAACCAGTACACAGATGTGTTGGCACATATCTGTAATTCCAGCATTTGGGAAGCAGTGGCAGGCAGTCTCTGCGAGCTAAGGCTAGCCTGGTCTATATAGCCAGTTTCAGGTAAATCAGAGTTACAAAATGAGACCCTGTCCCCCCCCCAAAAAAAAAAATATAGTGGCCTTATGATAGTGGTGCACACCTTTAATCTCAGCTCTGGGATGCAGAGGCAGGTGGATCTCTGTGTTCGACGCCACCAAAGTCTACATAGTGAGTTTTAGGATAGCCAGGACTACATAGAGAAAGAGAAACTGTCTCAAAACACGTGCGCGGGCACACACACACACACACACACACACACACACACACACTGAGAGAGAGAGAGAGAGAGAGAGAGAGAGAGAGAGAGAGAGAGAGAGAGAGAGAATGATGACAATTAGCTAGAAAACAGTTGAAGAAACCCAACATCAATCAGCCTCTGGTCCACATCCCCAGCAGACACAAGTACATACACACAAGCAGGTAAATACACACAGAAAGAAAGAAAAGCTCTTTAGAGGGTTATCCAAAGATGGCATCCCTGAGAAGCTGACGTCGGGCGGTGCCTGAGGAGGTAGGGGCTGGCTTGCCAGGCAAAAAGCGTAGAGGCCCTGAGTGAAGGAGGTTTGATTTGGGGGGAGGGAACCCCAATCACAGTGTCCTGTGACCGTAGGTGTTTCAATCTTGAACTTCAAGTAAGCCCCGTGAGTCAGCACTGTCTCCCAGGGGTGCTGTGGTAATCAGGATAACACAGGAGCCTTTTCTGTCCTGCCCGCCCTCATAGCCATGGAGCTTACTAAGAGGGCAGCGGGGACAGGAATGGCAGGGCCGGATTTCGGCATTCCTGACTCACCCATTTCTTTTCAGATTCCCACCCCATCCTGCAGCCTTCTGGGGGCTGAGAACATGATGATGCAGAAGGAATGAGCGGGACTCCTAGCTCACCTGAGACCGGAGAGGGCCTAAGAGCAGAAAACAGCGATAATAGCAGCAGGTGCTTCTTACGGAGCTTAGCCTGTGTCACACTGGGCCCTGATACTGAGTGCTCCTCAAATCCCTTCCCATCGGCCTCCCTTGGGTCATTTGGGAGAAGTCAGGCTGTAACACACCACACACACACACACACACACACACACACACACACACCCCTCTGCCACCACAAGGTCTGTATTTCTAACCATGGCTTTGCTTTCTGACAAGCTCCCAGCCTGCCCTGGGGCCCTGAGAGAAGAATCTTGCTGTTCCTGTCTGCCAGGTTTGCAGCGGACACAGGCCCAGGCAGGCCCTGGCCTCCCTGTTGGTGACGGGATGGCTTAGTGAGAGAATCAGGTTTTGCTGGCTCCACAGCAGAGCTGAGTCAGGACTTTTGCCAGGGATTCCAGGGTTGGGCCTGGCCCTCCACTCAGCCCCTAGCCCAGCACTGGGCACCCTGGATCCAGTTCCTTCCATCACTTGCTACCACTCTGGCTCTTCCTGCAGACACGCTGGCCTGCCCGCTGAGCCCTGCCAGCCCCTTCTGCATACAGCTTTCACTTTCTGTTCTTCTTACTGAGACACATACTTGTGAGCTCATCCCTAAGTCTGTGCTCAGACTTCTCAGCAAGGCCTGCTCTGACTGTGAGCGCCGAGTCGAGTCCTCACTCCAGCCCCTTTCCTCTTTGCCCTACCCCAGCTCTCCGTCTCCTTCCTTAGAAAGCCCTGCACACTTAGCTTTTATGAGACAGGTTCTCATGCAGCCCAGGCTGGCCACATACTCTCTCTCTAGTATATAGGCAAGGCTGGCCTTGAACACCCGATCCTCCTCCTTCCATCACCCAAGCACCAGGATCAGAGGTCTAGGCCACTGCACCAAGACGCTCTACACATTTTTTTAGCCAGAGGCCCTCACATGCCAGAGTTTGGAGTCTTAGCTGCTTGCTGAGTTTCTCCATGACCAACAAAGGTGCCTGGCATTGAACAATTTCGATCAATAAGTAGTTGTTACATAATAGATAACTACAAAGGCCCTGGGATAATGTCCACTACACTCAAAGGGGCCTCAGAAGAGCCTGGAAGGACAGATATAAGAAATAGACTCGAAGCCGGGCGTGGTGGCACACGCCTGTAATCCCAGCACTCTGGGAGGCAGAGGCAGGCGGATTTCTGAGTTCGAGGCCAGCCTGGTCTACAGAGTGAGTTCCAGGACAGCCAGGACTACACAGAGAAACCCTGTCTCAAAAAACCAAAAAAAAAAAAAAAAAAAAAAAAGAAGAAAAGAAAAGAAATAGACTCGAGCCGGGCAGTGGTGGCGCACGCCTGTAATCCCAGCACTCTGGGAGGCAGAGGCAGGCGGATTTCTGAGTTCGAGGCCAGCCTGGTCTACAGAGTGAGTTCCAGGACAACCAGGGCTACACAGAGAAACCCTGTCTCGAAAACAAACAAACAAACAAACAAAACAAAACAAAACAAAACAAAACAAAAGAAAAGAAATAGACTCATGGTCATGAGGGCAGCCCTGCCTTAGTGCGGGACCAGAGTAACATCTGAAGGCTGTTTTTGTCCCACACGCTTGCACTTTGGCTGTCGCCTCTGGCAGGGTGGGGTGTGGCCTTGTGCATATTAAGCAAGTGTTCTCCTTTGAGTGTAGGCCAGGGGGCTTCTCAGTTGGATGTTGCTCTTCAGTAGCCATCAACCTTGTTTTTGTTTGTTTGTTTTTTGGTTGGTTGGTTTTTGTTTGTTTGTTTGTTTGTTTGTTTTTGAGACAGAGTCTCTCTATGTAGTTCTTTGCTGTCCTGGAACTGGCTATGTAGCCCAGGCTGGTCTAGAAGAGAGATCTGCCTGTCTCTCTGCCACCTGGATGCCAGGTCGAAGTGTATTTATTTATTTATTTATTTATTTGGTTTTTCGAGACAGGGTTTCTCTGTGTAGCCCTGGCTGTCCTGGAACTCACTCTGAAGATCAGGCTGGCCGGGTGGTGGTGACACACGCCTGTAATCCCAGCACTCTGGGAGGCAGAGGCAGGCAGATTTCTGAGTTCAAGGCCAGCCTGGTCTACAGAGTGAGTTCCGGGACAGCTAGGGCTTCACGGAGAAAGCCTGTCTCGAAAAAACCGAAAGAAAGAAAGAAAGAAAGAAAGAAAGAAAGAAGGAAGGAAGGAAGGAAGGAAGGAAGGAAGGAAGGATCAGGCTGGCCTCGGACTCAGAAATCCGCCTGCCTCTGCCTCTGCTGGGATTAAAGGCGTGCGCCACCACCGCCTGGCCTACGAAGTGTATTTATCATCTGCCTGGCAGAGGTTTGAATCTTAAGATAAAAAGAGGACTGTGGACGGATACCTCCGTTGGTAGAACGCTAGCTTGCCCCTCATGAAGCTTTAGGCTCAGTTTCAGCACTTCATAAATGAGGTGTGGTGGTCTGTTCCTGTTAGGATAGCATTTGGGAGGCAGAGATAGGAGAACAGAGGTTGAAGGGCTACATAGTGAGTTCAGATTTGAACAGCCTGGGGTACATGAGACAAACATGAAGGCCCATCCTTGGGGAGCCAGGAGAACTAGATCTGAATCTGTCTGCCTTGTCACTGTCTCTCTGGGTGTCCCCCCGTGTAGATCAGGCTGGTCTGGAACTCTCAATTCCCCCGTCCCAGTCTTCCTCTTAAGCGCTGAGATTACCGGTATGCACCCTGGTGTGCCACCATGCCCAGCCCAGCACTTATCCTAACTCTTGGAGTTCCTTTCTTTGGCATTTGTTTTAAATTTATTCTTTTTTTGTTTTGTTTTGTTTTTTGGACTCGGTTTTTTCAAGACAGGGTTTCTCTGTATAGTCCTGGCTGTCCTTGAACTCATTCTGTAGACCAGGCTGGCCTTGAACTCAGAAATCCGCAAGCCTCTGTCTCCCGAGCGCTGGGGTTAAACGTGTTCATCTTATCCCTGTGTGCGTACAGACGTTTTGCCAGCACGTATGCTTGTTCACTGTGTGCACGTCGGTGCCCGAGTAAGTTCCTCTGGAACTGGAGTTATCAATGTTTATGAGTCACCATGCTGGGAACTGAACTTGGGTCTTCTGCAAGAGCAATACTTGCTCTTAACCACTGAGTCATCTCTCTGGCTCTCAATTTCCTTTAAAAAAAAAAAAAGGAAACCATAAAAAGCTCACCGAGAGACCGTAAGCAGTTCTTTGGTAAGGGTGGAGGTCCGTCACACAGCCCAGTGGATATGGCCTGTGGCGTTCCCCTCCGCCACCATCCCCATCTGGGCTGTATCATCAGAGCTTTCTGTGCACTGACTCAACAAGTATTTACCGAGCATGTGTTCCGTGCAGGCGGAGCTGTCTTCACAGGCAGACTTCCATGTAAGGAATGCCGCAGACAGGGGCCCTGTGGCACCTGCTCTCCCTTCCTGTGGCCCCACCCTGTCAAGCCAGACTGCAAATGCCAGCCCCAGCTGTGGTTTGGGAGAACAGTGCCCTCTGCTGGGAGGGAAGGGAACGTTCCTTTGGGATAGCTGCAGTAACTCATCATAGGGGATGTCCCTGAGTCATCTGGGAATTTCCAGGAATGCTTCCCATAGGAGTTCACCTTCCGCGGAGGATCCGTGTGTATGGATGTGTATGGGACTGTGTCACTCCCTCAACCTCCTACATCAGTTGGACTAACAGTCACCGTACACAGTCTTCCAATGCTAGGCACCCTTCTGAGCACGTTCCCGAAGAAGACCTGCTTACTCACCACATTTGCAAAAGGAAAAACAAACAAACAAAAACAAAAACAAAAAAGGCACACAAAGCTGAAATGATTTGCCCAAGGCCTCATCCAGAAGTCAGGATCTGAATTTGGCCTCTGAACCAAGCCTCCTTAGAAAAACTAGATAGGAAGACCAGCGGTTGGCAGCTTACCCCTTTAATGCCAGCACTTGGGAGGCAAAGGCAAGCAGATCTCTCTGAGTTCGAGGCCAGCCTGGTCTACAGAGTGAGTCCAGGACAGCCAGGGCTACACAGAGAAACCCTGGCTCAAACTGAACAAGAAGAAAGCTGGAAACCGGAAGGAAGGCCCCGCCTTCTTTGTGGGTAAGTGACTCAGGGAGTTCCCCAGTGAGCCAAACTAGACATATATGGGCTGGGGCTGCTACTGGGGCTTCCCAGGAGGGCTGCCCCAACTGTCAGTGGTAGCCTGTCACCTAGCTGACCTGCCCTGACTGGATATCTGGCCAAAATCTTAAACCCCTTCTGAGGCCATGCAATGACTGGGCATGCAGAATTACCTACACCCTAATGGAGGGGGGAAACCCCACAAACCCCTGCTTAAGTCAGTCAGCAACAATGTAAAAAGGCCTGCTAACACGAGGACCTCACTTGGAGTGAGGGGTGTTTGTAAGGAGAGTGGGAGGAGGAGGGGGCTGAGGAGGCAGGGCTCAGGTAATCAAAGATCTTTCTCACAGGAAAGCTCTCCGGAGTGGGGGGTGGGGGGGTGGGGGGTGGGGGGGTGGGGGGTGGGGTTGTTTTGTTGTCTTGAAACAGCTTCACCAGGAAGCTCTGGGCTGGCTTTGAACTCTCACTTTCACTAGTATTGGGATCTTTGGTTCCTGCATCCTTAAAGATTCACTTTTTTCTTTTCTGTTGGGCTTTTTAGGGGACAGATCGGAGGAGTGGACCTGACAGATCTTCTCAGCACCAACTAGCCGTCCCAGGTTGGGCCTTTCACTGCAGAGAGCCCTGATCTCAGCCGGAACCGTAGTCTCAGCTCACACCAGCTGACCTGGAGGCGGCTCTGAAGACACAGCAGATGTCCTGGACTGTTGGCGCTGAAACAAAACAAGCCCCTAGAACTTAGGTTCACAGGCGCTGGTGAGGGCAGATCAATACCAAACTGGGTTTGATGGAGACAACAGAAGGGCCCTCAAGCTTTTATGCAAACATGCGACACAAAACGTGAACACAATACACAGGATAAACACTGGAGGACACACACAGCTGACAAAACTACAGAATGTAAAAGATCAGCCAAATAAATACCCAGGCAGTCCTCGTTAGCACAGCAGATTAGTTGTGTGTGTGTGTGTGTGTGTGTGTGTGTGTGTGCATGCGCATTCAATTTATCACTCACCAGGAACCAGGAATACTTAGATGGTGACTTATACTCTGAAAAAAAAATTTTTTTTTAACTAGATTCTTGTTGTTGTTGTTGGCTTTTTTGAAACAGGGTTTCTCTTTGTAACCCTGCCTTTCCTGGAACTCACTCTGTAGACCAGCCTCTGCCTCCCAAGTGCTGGGATTAAAGGTGTATGCCACCACCTCCGCCCGGCTTTAACTACATTCTTTTGTTTGTGTGCTCATGTGTGTGTGGGTCTGGGAAAAACTTTAAGAAATCAGTTCTTTGGGTCCCAGATCAGCAAGCACCTTCACCACCTGTGCCACCTCACCAGCCCCGGGTGTCTTGTCTAGAACCTAATGGCCACAGGTCCAAAGTCTCATTTTGCAGATGGGAAGCATATTCACAGCAAGTGAACACCCTAGCCACCCAGTCAAGGCCTGCTCTTCCCAGACACTCAGGCGACTCTTTCCCCATGGTCAAAGGGGCCTAGATCCGTTCAGAGGCCAGGCCTAGCTGTGAAAAGCCATTTCTTCCGACACCCTCCGTGAATCCCAGGAGGGAAGCCGGGTGAACAGCGGCTGTTTGGTTTTGTGCAGCTGCAGGTCGGATTTCCCCGGCTTTGTTCAGCCTCTGAGAGAGAGGAGTCACAGATAAGGGGCAGCAGGTGTGACTGGCCAGGACACCCTATCCTTCCACACCTGCCTATCAACAAGAACAGCAGGGGGCCCGGAGGCGCAAGATAAGCGGCAGAAACAGCCTCGGTCTGAGGCACAAATAGGTCAAGGGTAGGTGAGAGACCCACATAATTCCCTTAGGTATTTGTTATATTTTTATTAGTTAGTGCAAGGGTATGCGGGGCTTCGGCACCCACGTGACGCTCCCTGGACAACCTGGGAGTTATCTACTGTGGGGTCCCCAGAGCACACTCAGGATGACGGATCTGGTGGCAGGTACCTTCAACTGCTGAGCCATCTCACTTGGCCCCCAAATTCCCTTTAGATTTCATGAGGTGGTATTAGTTGTTGGTCTTGATATCAAACCTGAGCATTCACCCCAATCACCTGGGGTTTGTATAGCTCAACCTCAGGCTCTACCCCCAGCATGCTGCTCCTCAGGTGACAGCTGGGGCTTCCAGGCTGGACCAGAAGTACAGCTGCTTTAAAGATTTAACCATTCCTGGTGCTGGTCAGCTAGTCCCAGCAGTTAAAGAGCACTTGATATTCCTACAGAAGACCTGGGGTTTAGTTCCCAGTGACATGACAATACAGAGGTTCCTTCGTGTGGAAGCAATCTTAGGTTTGACTGGAATTTGAGCTCCTTGTTGGAGACTCCCATGGAAAAATCAACCAACTCTACTCTAAGAACCCAAGGGTCACGATTACCCCAGCTAACTTATCTTGGTTTCTATTAAAACTACCTGCTTGCCGGGTGGTGGTGGCGGCGGCGGCGCACGCCTGTAATCCCAGCACTTGGGAGGCAGAGGCTTGCGGATTTCTGAGTTCGAGGCCAGCCTGGTCTACAGAGTGAGTTCCAGGACAGCCAGGGCTACATAGAGAAACCCTGTCTCAAAACAACAACAACAACAACAACAACAACAACAACAAACTACCTACGTGTGCAAAACCTGCCATTTCAGCTCTTTATCTTAGCTTCTGTTAAACTACCAGCTTGCTCAAAAGCCTCCCCACCCCGCCCCCTAGCTTGCTCAAAGGTATCCTCTGCAGCTGCCAAGCAAGAGACCAGATGTGGTTTTGCCTTTAAAGCCCCTTGTTCTAAAACCTCAGGGCTACACTATCGTCCTGGACCCAAGTGTAGGTCTGGCCAGCTGGAACAAAGAATCTCGGTTGGCTACAGACTGAGTGGTCGTCTTTGCTGGCTCCCCACAACACCAGCACTCACGTAGCAGCTCACCACAATCTCTTCTTCAACTCCAGTTCCAGTGGAGCGGATACCCTTTTGTGGCCTCTCTGGGCAACACAAGCACAGTGTACATGCATACGTGCAAGCAAGACATTCATATGCACACAAATAAATTTTATAAAAGAATTATCCACTCAAGTCAAGTGTGAGGTCTAACACCTGTCTCGAAAAACAAAAAACAAAAACAAAAACAAACAAACAAAAAAGGGGTGGGGTGGGGGCTGGAGAGATGGCTCAGCAGTTAAGATCACTGACTGCTCTTCCAGAAGTATTGAGTTTAAATCCCAGCAACCACATGGTGGCTCACAACCATCTGATGCCCTCTTCTGGTGTGTCTGAAGACAGCTATAGTGTACTTACACATAATACTTTTTTTTTTTTTTTTTTTTTTTTTTTTGTTTTTCGAGACAGGGTTTCTCTGTGTAGCCCTGGCTGTCCTGGAGCTCACTCTGAAGACCAGGCTGGCCTCGAACTCAGAAATCCGCCTGCCTCTGCCTCCCAAGTGCTGGGATTAAAGGCATGTGCCACCACCTCCGGCTACACATACTAAATCTTTAAAAAAAAAAAAAAGCTAGGGAAAGATAATCTTTGAAGCCAGGGGGTTAAGAGACACTCTCTCCAAAAAGAAACAAAACAAAAAAGAAACAAATGTCACCACCAGGGGAAGAAGCATCCATTGTAACCTCAGTGATTTTCTTCAGCCCCGTTTACTCTTCTCACCCACTGAAAAGGACATTTTGGTCTATGGCCATATGTAACATACTCTGAAAAGAAGGATTTTGTGGTGGGGCTGGGGAGAAACGGCTAAACGGTAAAGAATGCTGACTTCTCCTCAGGAGGACCTGGGTTCAATTTCCAGCACCTCCTGGGCAACCTGCAACGCTCTATATAACCCCCAGGTCTGCAAGGCCAACGCATCACCACTTTCTTCTGTTGCACCCTAGGGTAAAAGGGGCACCAGGTACACATGTGGTACAGAGACACCCATGCAGGGAAAATACCCATAATCATAAAACAACAGAAAAGACTAATGGTGGACTTCACTTCAAAGACACCATTCTGACTTAGACTCTCTTGCCTGGCCATTCAGGCACATTCTAATTCATCAGGAACATTCTAATTTATTTTAATATAACCAACTCTCTTAAGTCAACTCTCTAATTTCCCGCTTTGCTTGATTTTTTTTTTTTACGTTATCATTTAAAACAAAACAAGCAAACAAACAAAAACCCAACTCTCACAAAGAAATCACTGCCACTCTGTAATGCAGGAAAACCTCCTCAGAGGATGGACGTGAGGCCAAATTAAAGATGTCATCAAAGTTAACGCTTTGCTTGTGTTTTGAGTGGCAGCCCTCACCTGATGACAGGTAATCAATTATCAACCTGTTTGTTTGTTGTTTGTTTGAGACACCTTCTCACCACAAAGCTCTGGCTGGCCTGGGAAGTATTTTTGTTTTCTGAGACAAAAAGTATTGACAGGTAACCCAGGCTGACCTCCAATTTGAGCTCTCCTGCCTCAGCTGAGTGCTAGGATTAGACACACACCACCCATGAGCCTTCCCCCTCTCCCCCAGACCCTTACCCCCACCTCCAGACGTCGACCTCCCTCACTTGTGTGTAGATCACAAAGACTCCGAGCTCCTGATTTCACCTCCCAAGTCCTGTCATTATGGGCTTGGAGCACTCAGTTCCAAGGAAGGAAGTTAACTGTGGCTCTCTCCTAAGCTCTGAAGCTGCGGGGGGAGGGGAGGTCTGTATCCCACCTGTCATGACATCATTTCCGCCTTTCTGGCCTGAGATCAGCTGAGCCTGCCTAGTGAATCCGGAGCGTATCTACCACAAGGGGGGAGTTTGGGGGCTGAGGAGGGGGGAAGGGAGGCCATTTGCAAGAGCTTGTAGAAAGTCTACAACCCACCAACCCCAACGCTTCACATAACGCATTTTTGAAATTCACTCCTCTAGCACCTCTGGGAAAAAGTTAGTTTTAATAAAAAAAAAAATTCTAGTACATTTACACGATTGTCATCACTCTTCCATCTAGAGCACACAATAGGGAAAATAAAAAAATTACGAGACGACTTAGATATACTCAATAATAATAAAAAAAAAAAGCAATGATCCCTCCCAATGTGAGGCCTCAAGGCCTGGAGATAGAGGAATGTCCTAGGGCCAGCGCCCTGTAGGCTCCGGCGGGAAGGCCGGAGGGGACAGTGATGTCCGCACCCTGCCCCACCCCCAGCCTCTTTTTGAAAACTGCATTAAAGGAAAAAAGGGGGCCTTGGTTAGAAGGCCTCTTCCTAAAGAGAGGGAGCCATTCAAGTGGGGACAGTCACCAAGGGCAGCGGAGCAAGCTCGGCCCGAGAGGGCAGAGCTGAGCGCTGTGTGGCAGGCGGGAGACCTCTAGACATTCCCTCTGAGAGGGGCTCAGCCATGGCTGAGCGGGGATCGGTGTAGAAGTCAGTCACATCCTTCCGTCCGAAAGGCTCACAGTCCAGCCTTCACGGCAGATGCAGCGTGCCTCGCAGGTCACTTCCGGGCGAGCCTCAGAGTCCCGGCTGGAGCGGGAGCAGGGCTCCCCTGAGATGCTGCCGTGACCCGTCTGCAGTTCTTGCCTGGACAGCTTGGCAGGGCCAGCCTAGTCATCCTCGCCGCCACCATACATGTCCGCCAGTTTCTTGAACCGACTTCCCCACTCGGTAAGGTAGTTGTAGTCCTGGTCCAGGTCGGAGGCAGAGGAGGTGAGGGAGCTCAGGGAGGCGGCGTCAGAGCCGCTGCCCTCATAGTCAAACACCAGCAGGGAGTCGTAGGGCGGGGCAGTAGGGTCTGTGTTGGCCGCCTTCAGGTTCTGGGAAGAGGAGAGCAGCGGTCAGCACTGATTGGATAGAGACCTTGCCAGCTCGGGTTCTGGCCAATCAGTACACCTGCTGAGCCTCTATCCCTTCACATGGAACCACCCCCTACCTCCACTTGGACGGTTTCCTCCTAGACACATACACGTAATTATTTTTAAAAATTATTATTTATCGAACTCACAGAGATCTGCCTGCTTCTGCCTACTAAATTCTGGGACTAAAGGCATGTACTACTACACTGAACTTTAATAACAATAAAAATAAGTATTAAATTATTATTATTATTATTATTATGAGTGGTTCAAGACATTGGCTATCCTGGAACTCACTCTGAGGACCACGCTGGCCTCCAACTCACAGGGATCCCCCTGCCTCTCTGCCTTCCGAGTGCTGGAATTAAAAGTGTGTGCCACTATGCCTGACCTAAAAATTATTTCTAATTTTAAAAGATTTATTTTATGTGCATTGGTGTTTTGTCTGCGCGTAAGTCTATGCACCATGTGTATGCAGTGCCTGCAGAGGCCAGAAGAGGGCACTGGATACCCCGAGAACTGGAGTTAACAGAGAGCTGTTAGTCTCCATGTGGGGTTTTAGATTCAAACCCCAGTCTTGTAGAAGAGCAGCAAATACTTTTAATTGTTCAGCCATCTCTCCAGCTCCATATGCACCAATAGAAAACAAAATAAACATTTAAAAACTTGTCCTCTGGGCTGGAGAGATGGCTCAGCGGTTCTTCCAGGGGTCCTGAGTTCAAATCTCAGCAACCACATGGTGGCTCACAACCATCTGTAATGAGATCTGATGCCCTCTTCTGGTGTGTCAGAAGACAGCTACAGTGTGCTTACATATAATAAATAAATAAGTCTTAAAAAAAAAACTTGTCCTCTGACCTCACATGTGTACCATGGCAGATATGGATAGATACTAAATATATAAATAAAACATAAAATAGTAACAACAACAACAACAACCACCACCTAAGAAGCCAGGAATAGTATCATAATTAATTCAGAACTGGAAGGCAGAGGCAGGAGAGTCTGTGAGTTTGAGGTCTACACAGAGAGCCCTGGTGCAGAACATTCGGGGCTACACAGAGAAACTGTCACAAACAAAGCAGAGGCTGGAGCAGTGGCTCAGCACTAGGAGCACGGGCTACTTTCCCAGAGGACAGGGTTTCAAGCACCAGCACCCACTTGTGGGCGCACGACGGTCTGCATCTCCAGTCCCTGGGAATCCAACACTGTCTTATGACTTCTCCTAGTAACTCTATTTAAATAAATGATGAAATTTGGAGTTTATGAAGGAGGAAAGAGAAACCCATAGCTATTCAAGTATGCAGAGATCACATAGTTGGAGGACAGAGCCAGGATTCAAACTTACAGCCAGTACAGAGAGCCCGTGTTTTCCCAGGCCTCACCTCGAGGATGAAGTTGCCGATTTCATCTGGGTTGGCGGGCCGGGGTCGGTATATGGGGGTGGGGATGAAGGTTGGTGCCACGTCGTTGCGGAGAACCACCTCAGGCCTGGCCTCGAGTCCCCGGTGGAGTTGGGTGATGTCATAGTCCTTAATGAGAACAAATGGGACCAGTAACTAGGTTGAGGATGTGCCCTGTTCTCCACCAGTCACATCTCAACCCTCTGATGCTCTGCAGGAGGTCAGAGATCCCAGAAATCCCTCATGTCTACTATCCCCTCTTCTTCCAAATTAAGGACAGGCTTGAGAGCCACTTAGCTGGGCAGAGAGACTAGGGCATTAGACACCTTCCCAGGAGGGGGAGCTGGTGGCCAGTCCTGCATGAGGTCTGATGGGCCTGCCGGGGTTGGTCAACACAACTAACAGAGGTTGCTGGGTGACCCACCCATTCCCATCGTGGGCCTTGGGGTCACCGTATCTATCTTTCAACCTCTCCAGTGACCCACCTGGTCCTCTTCGCCACCACCTTCTTCTCCATAATAGAAGACATTGTCACGAGTGTCATCCTCTGGGAGCAGAAGGGGCTCTTTGACCTTCCTCTTCTTTCTCACCAACAGGAGGAGCACCAGCAGAAGGGCTGAAAAAAAAAATGGAGACATGTAAGCCCTCCCCCAACCACGAGGCCAGCCGGTCCCCCAGGCCCCCACAGCACAGGGCGTTCATTCATTCATTTATGAATTTTTCAGAGAAGGTCTCAAATAGCCCAGATCAGTCTCACTGTCCAGCTTAGGCTAATCTTGAACTCCCAACCCCTCTGTTTGATGGCTATTCCTGGTTGACTGCAGCATCTGGAACTAACTAAAACCCAAGCAGCTGGGTACACTTGTGAGGGACTTTGTCTTAGTTAAATCACTTAAAGTGGGAAGACCCACTTTTAGTCCAGATCTTTTGAGGTGGTGAAATCCATCTTTAATCTGGGCCACACCTTCTGCTGGTAATCCTATATAAGGACATGGAAGAAAGAAGCTTGCTCTCTCTGCCTGCTTGCTCTCTCTCCGGCTGGCAAGTCCATTCCTTCACTGGCATTAGTGCCTACTTCTTCAGGATTCTGGTGTACACTGAAGATCAGCTGAGATATCCAGGCTCATGGACTGAAAAACAACTAAATTTTTGAACCTTCTATTGGTAGACAGTCTATGTGGTTGGACTGGCTGGACCACAGTCTGTAAGCCATTCTAATAAATCCTGTATGTTAGACGTCTATGTATGTATATTTGTATGTACATTTGTGTGTGTGTGTGTGTGTGTGTGTGTGTGTGTTTTCATTCATTTTATAAATTCTGTTCCTCTAGAGAATCCTGAGTAATACAATCTGCTTCCAAGACCTCCCGAATGCTAGGATTGCAGGAACACACTACCATATCCAGCTCCGTTTAGATGTAGAGCTCCCTCCAGTCTCTGTCTTTTATGCACATCGATAGCTTTATCTGTAGGTCTCTCCTTAATGTCTCCTCCTCTTGGAAGCAGCATGGCTCCAATCCCACCTAAAACCTCACAGCATTTACTACACCAGACTTCCCACGCTGATGGTATTAAGGGGACAGATGCCCCCACTAGTCATTGTTACCTTCCATGAGACTCTCAGTGATTTGATGTCCTCTAGGATAGCTAAGGACTTAAAGGTAGAATAATTTAATGTTGATACACTGTAGTAACCGATCTAGTTGCAAATGCTAAATTGGAATTTTAAGGGAAGGACTGTCTTCCAGTTACACAGTTGGAAAGACTGGCAAAGCATTTGCCTAGGAAGAACTGGCCAGCCATGGCCAGGCTGTTCTCCCCAGCTGTTATGGGAAAGCCTCTCACATTCTCTGATGAGACAGTTACAGTTTGGGGTAGTTGTTGTTGTTATTGTTTCTGGTGGCTGTGATAAACAGAACTACTGTCTAGGTAAGACAAGCTTTCTTTGGGCGGTCATGGCTTCTCAGGATGGACACACAGGTATGGACCAGATGTGACTGTGATGGTTTGTATATGTTTGGCCCAAGGAGTGGCACTATTTGGAGGTGTGGCCTTGTTGGAGTGGGTTTGGGCTTCAATATCCTAGTCCTAGCTGCCTGGAAGTCAGTATTCTGCTAGCAGCATCTGCGGGTGAAGATGTAGAACTCTCAGCTCCTCCTGCACCATGTCTGCCTGGATGCTGCCATGCTCCTACCTAGATGAGAATGGACTGAACCTCTGAACCTGTAAGCCAGTCCCAATTAACCCTAACTAAGACAGGGATTTCTTCTCTCTTCCTCCGCAGTCTGGGGGAAGCTGAAAGGGAAGCTGGACTTGTCACTACCCCAGGCTTCCGTGTGTCTGTCTACTCCTTGGCCTGCCTGGGCTTACCTCTTCCCTCAACAAACTGGCAAGAGGAGACTATTTCCTTATCCTCTTCCCCCAAGTCCCCATCATAGTTCAAATTTATTTCCCTTTTATTAATTTTTCTTTTTTTAGATCGGGTGGTATAGTGTCCACTAGCCTTGAACTCTTGATGTAACCAAAGATGACCTGAACTTATTCTCCTGCCTCTGCTTCCCAAGGACTAGAACTGCAAGTATTTGCCACCATGCTCAGCTTTTTGTTTTTCAAGACAGGGTTTCTCTGTGTAGTCCTGCCTGTCCCGGAACTCTCTCTGTAGACCAGGTTGACTTTGAAATTAGATATCCACCTGCTTCTGCCTTCTGAGTGCTAGGATTAAGGGTGTGTACCATCACTGCCCTGGCCATACCCAGTTTTTATGTGGTTATGGGGATTGAGCCCAGGGGTTCATGCCTCTTAAGCAAGTACTCCTTTACTAAAATCCAAGTTTCTGTTACATGGCTTGAGACTCAATAAAAAAAAGTTTTGTTCAACCAAGGCAACCTGCTATCTTCTGCATTTCCAGGTGAGTGTGTAATCAAGTAGCAATACTCATAAATTCTTGTGAAGTCTCCGGGGTTTATACTGTCAAGTCCCAGTTCTCTCTTTTTCCTGAAACATGATTTCCTTGTGCTGTCCTGGAACTAGCTCCACAGAACAGGCTAGCGTCAAACTCACGAGAGATCTGGCTGCTTCTGCCTTCTGAGTGCTGGGATTAAAGGTGTATGCCACCACTAACTGGCTAAGGTCCAATTCTCTTAAAGTAGAGATTCATGGCTCATTTCAACCTAGTCTGAGTATCTGGGTGATGTAGGGAGTGGGCTCTCTTAGGATGTCTTGCTTAATAATTTCTAAGAAGTGGCCACCAGTAGCATGATGGTTATAGTTTTAATTGTCAACTTAATCTAAAATGAACTGGGAAGAGAATCTCAAGGAAGGATTATCTAGATTAGTTTGCCTGTGGGGGATTAGCTTGAAGTGGAAAGACCCGCCCACTGTGGGCGGAACCATTCCTTAGGCAAAGGGATCCCACACTGTGGGTGAGCGAAGAAGGTAAACATAAGCATCGCTCTAGTCTCTGTTCCTTTATTTTTATTCTATGTATACAGGTGCTTATACTTCTGTGTATCGTGTACATGTCTGATGTCCACAAAGGACAGAAGAGGGTGTCAGATCCCTGGGAACTGGAGTTACAGATAGTTATGAGCCACCATATGGGTTCGAGGAACTGAACTTAGGTTGTCTGGGAGAGCAGCTAGCGCTCATAACTGCTAAGCCATTTTACCAGCCCCTTTGATCCCCCTTTGGAGACAGAATCTCACTATGTAGCTCTGGCTGGCCAAAAGCTTGTTATGTAGACCAAGCTGGCCTCAAACTAACAGAGATCTGCCTGCCTCTGCTTCCGGAGTCCTGGGATTAAAGGGATGTGTCATTGCATCTTGAGTTATAGATATGCCTAACCACTTCAAGTCCTGGACTGAAACCTGGAGTGAAAACAGACTTTGCTCCCGTAAGCTGCTTTTGGCAGGTTTGTTGTTGCTGAGACAGAGTTTCTCTGTGTAGCCCTGGCTGTCCTGCAAACTCGCTCCAGGATAACCTTGAAGTTAGAAATCTACCCGCCCCTGCTTCCTGAGTACTGTGATTAAAGGTGCATGCCACAAGCATTCAGCATTTGTCAGGATATTTTATCATAGTGACAAAAAAATAAAACCAAACTACTAGCAAAAACATCCATCAGTCTAACAGACCAAAAAGCAGCACCAGGGACTCGGACGGAGTTTGACCCCGTGAACAGAGTCCTTCCTTATCGTGGCTCATGACTCCCAGGAAGGGACATCAGGGCACTGTCTGAACAGTGCTGAGGAGCCTGGGCACTGAGGCGCAGGAAGCGTCAGGGGCCAGCTCCATAATTCTGTTTTTCTAACCGCTCGGCCCCAGATGCCTGGACTCCTGCCAGTTCCTTCCTTCCCACCAGTCTCCCAACTCTATGGCTGCCTACCGTCCTCTCACCTGCATCCTATGGCAAGAGTCTCCAACAGTCCCCTGCCTCCACCCTAGCCCTGCATGGGCTTTTCAGTAGGAATATCATAAAACCTACCTTTCAGCGCTCTGAAGCTACAGATCTAGAGACTTCCCAGGAACCCAGAGTTTCCCCAGCAGTCTAGAAGATCCACAACAAGGCCATGCACCCATCAACCCTCTGACATCACTTCTTACTCTCCCCAGCACAGTCGCTGCAGTCTCCACACACCGAGCACACAGTCCTGCCCGTGTGTGTGTGTGTGTGTGTGTGTGTGTGTGTATGTGTGTGTGTGTGGGGGGGGGGCATGTGCTGTTCTGGAGATGTAATTGGTTGTTTTTCTTCCCTCATTCAAATCCTTATTTCCGTGATACCTCCTTCATGGAGGCCTGTTCTGTCCATCCCAGTTGAAACTGCAGCCCTCCTATCCTGTCTCTCTGGCTTTCTTTCTCCGGCAGCACTCAGCTGTCTGCTAAACTGCTTGCTGCCAGCCCTCTGTGCTGCCGAGACCGTTCTCCCAGGGCAGCCCGTGCCTGCTTTGTTCTGTGCTGCCCCCCCAGCTCCCTCTCCTCACCTCCCAGAGCCTCCGAGTTGACTGGGGAACAGTATGCTGAGTAGTTAAGGCTCATTCCTGTCCTACCCCTACCGCTGGTTGCTCTGAGCACATGAAGTGCTGGCCAAAAAGTCAGAAAAGGCACCGTGATAGAGTCTATCTTTTCAACAGAGAAATCTGGGGCTTGGATGTGTATGTGTGCGTTTTCTGAGACAAGGTTTCACTTCGTAGTCTGGGCGGACATGAAATTTGTGATGCCTCATTCTCCCCAGTGGTGGGAATACAGGTATATGCCACTGTGTTCAACTCAAATTATTATTATTATTATTATTATTATTATTGTTATTATTATTAATCTCAGAGGCAGGATCTCACACTCCATAGCCCAAGCTGGCCTTAAACTTGTGACAGCACTCCTGTCTCTGCTCCCTCAGTGCTAGGATTACAGATGTGTACCACCATGTCCAGCTGTAAGACATGTTTGCTTATTTATTTGTTGTTATTATTTTATTATCTTTAGATTTTCTTGAGTCAGGGTTTCTCTGTGTCACAGCCCTGTTCGTCTTGGAACGCTCACTTTTGGGACCAGGCAACTTGAAGCTTGCCCTGCCTCTGCCTCCAGAGTGCACAGATTAAAGGCGCGGGCCACCAGGGTCGGCTATTACTTATTTATTTAATTTACCATTTTTATTGTTAGCACACAGAGTAAGTTTTTTTTGTTTGTTTGTTTGTTTTTTCGAGACAGGGTTTCTCTGTGTAGCCCTGGCTGTCCTGGAACTCACTTTGTAGACCAGGCTGGCCTCAAACCCAGAAATCCGCCTGCCTCTGCCTCCCAAGTGCTGGGATTAAAGGCATGTACCGCCACTGCCTGGCCAGAGCAAGGGGTTTTATCACCTGGTTTTCATACACATGCTATTGTACTTTGTTCTCCTTTGTTCCGGCCTCGCCACCCACTTCTACTGGCCTCGCTTCCCCCACACAGTGCCCCTTTTGTTATTACATGAAGTTCCTTACCGCTTGTCTACTTCCTCCCCTTGTAACTCTACTCTAGTTTCATGACCTGTAAACACTCACATATAAACACACACATACATGCACATTCATAAACATATTTACATATAGAATTTTAAGTCTGAGTACTGCATGTGAGAGAAAGCGTGCGGTGAGGCCTTTCTGGCTTACTCCACTTAGCATAATGATTTCCAGCCGTATCCACTTTCCTATGACTGTCAGGAAAGAAATCTGTTTTTAACTAAACACTTCTGCCTACTGGCCAGTGATTCTTACACTCGTGTCTTAGAAGCCGTTAAGGGTTTGCTAAAACACAGGCAACTCGGTCTTAGGCCTAAGTTTCTGGATATGCAGGTCTGCAGGATTTTGGGCCTGGGAAACTGCCTGTTCTTTAAAAATCAGGTGTACGCTGCAAGGGACAGCCAGCTGGAGTAACAGGAGGGGGCCTGAAACTGGGGGTCTCCATTTCTAACGAATTCCTGGACTGCCCAGAACCACTGCCTGGCATATACTGGAAGGTCTAGAAACATCTACTGACTAAATGATACTCTTAGAATTTAAGAGTTTAAGAAACGGATGCGTTGGGGGAGGAGGCAGATAGCTCAGTGGTTAAGCGCTCTGGCTGTTCATGCAGAGGACCAGGTTGGAGTCCCAGCATCCACAGGGCAGCTCAGAGACATCTGCAACTCCAGTTCCAGGTGACCTGACCCCGTTATGGCTTGCACAGGTACATACCTAGTGCGCATACACACATGCAAGCAAAAATACTCAGAGCCAGCAAAAATACTCAGAGCCATAAAAGTAAGAAAGAAAGAAATGGACGAACAATATTGGCTGTCCTCTGAGAAGTGCTGAGAACAATCAGGTCTTTTATCTACCCAGGTGCACAGGGGCATGTGGTACTTACTCAGCAAAGCCAGGACAGCACCCAGGACAGGGAGGATGAGACCACCCTTCCAGGGTCTGGGGCAGTCACTCAACACTTGGCCATAGCAGTCACACACAGTGGCCCTGATCACGGTTAGCTGCTCCCTGTTGCCATGGTCAGACAAAGAAAGGTGCACGTTGTATGTGTCGGGCTTTAGGAACTTCTTCAGGGACAAGGCCACGGTGTCTCCTGGAGAGACAGATGCATTTGTTAGCCTAGGGGTGTCATACGGGTTGAGCACTGAATACAAGACTGTAAAACTTTGAGAACAGCCTCAACACCCAAAGAACAAAAAGCAGGTTGAGTCTAAGTATGGACTACCTGCTCAGCCTCCACGAGGCCCTGGGTTCACTGCCCCAAACAGACAAGCAACACAAACGGAAGATCTCTAAAACCCTGGCAAAGCAAAACATTGCTGCTGTGAAGATTATCAGGTTACCAACATTAACTCATTCTTTAGTATTTTTCCTTTCTTTTTCAAAAATATCATCTTCTTGTTTTATTGCTAGTGTGTGTGTGTACATGCAAGAGTGTGCGCCTGTGTGTGTGTGCACGCGCGTGCGCGGGCATATGTGTGCTATGATGCACATGTGAGGATCAGGAGACAAGCCTTTTGGGAATCAGTTCTCTCCTTCCACCTCTGGGTTCTGGGAGTCCAACTTAGGTTCCATCAAGCTGTGCTGTGCTTGAATCTACTGAGAAATTTTGCTAGCCCATAAAAATTAATTCATCCCCCCTTTCTCTCTCTCTAAACGTGTATAGGTATTTTGCCTGCAGTAAGTTTGCAGGTCTGTGCACCATGTGTGTGCCTGGTGCTCCTGGATGCCAGAAGACGGTGGTGTAAGATCACCTGTGGGTACGGATGGTTGTGAGCTGGCACGTGGCTGCTGGAAATTGAACCCAGAGCTCTTAACCACTGGGTTATCGCTCCAGCCCCAGTTCATTATTTTTAAATTAATTAATTCATCTTTCACAAGACAGAGTTCTACTCTGTAGTCTGGGTTGGTTTCCAACTCATTGCAATTCACTTCCCTTGGTCTTCTGAGTGCTGGGATCACAGGTGTGAGCTACCACACTTGGCTGTCATTTTATTAAAACAAACAAACAAAGCCGGGAGGTGGTGGCGCACGCCTCTAAGCCCAGCACTTGGGAGGCAGAGGCAGGTGGATTTCTGAGTTCGAGGCCAGCCTGGTCTACAGAGTGAGTTCCACGACAGCCAGGGCTAAATAGAGAAACCCTATCTCGAAAAAAACCAACCAGACAGACAGACAGACAGACAAGAAAGTAATGATGGGGGCTGGAGAGATGGCTCAGTGGTTAAGATCACTGACTGCTCTTCTAGAGGTCTTGAATTCCCAGCAATCACATGGTGGCTCACAGCCATCCATAATGAGATCTGATGCCCTCTCTTCTGGTGTACTTACACATATAATAATAAATAAATCTTTTTTTTTTGTTTTTGTTTTTGTTTTTGTTTTTTGAGACAGGGTTTCTCTGTGTAGTCCTGGCTGTCCTGGAGCTCACTCTGGAGACCAGGCTGGCCTCGAACTCAGAAATCCGCCTGCCTCTGCCTCCCAAGTGCTGGGATTAAAGGCGTGCGCCACCAACGCCCAGCATAATAAATAAATCTTTTTTTTTTAAATAAATCTTAAAAAAAAAAAGTAATGACAGTATTAGTAAAATGTGAGGCTCTGGAAGCCATGTGATATTGGACCAATATTCTTGGTATCATCAGCTGCTAGACTATCCTTTGCCTCATAAGAATACATTATAAGCCTGGAAGTGTTGGCACACACCTTTGATCCTAGAACTCAGAAGGTAGAGGTTGATGGATCTATGAGTTCTAGGTCAGCCTGATGTCGAGAAGGAGTTTCTTGTTTTTGTTTGGTTTGGTTTGGTTTTTGTTTTTTTCTGAGACAGGGTTTCTCTGTATAGCACTGGCTGTCCTGGAACTCACTCTGTAGACCAGGCTGGCCTCCAACTCAGAAATCTGCCTGCCTCTGCCTCCCAAGTGCTGGGATTAAAGGCATGTGTCACCACCGCCCGGCTTCAGAGTGAGTTTCAGGATAGTCAAAGCTACACAGACAGACACTGTCTTTTTTTTTAATTTTTCGAGACAGGGTTTCTCTGTGTAGTCGGCTGTCCTGGAACTCACTCTATAGACCAGGCTGGCCTCAAACTCAGAAATCCGCCTGCCCCTGCCTTTCAAGTGCTGGGATTACAGGTGTGTGCTACCTTGCCCAGCGACCCTGTCTTGAAAAACCAAAAAGAAAGAAAGAAAGAAAGAAAGAAAGAAAGAAAGAAAGAAAGAAAGAAAGAAAGAAAGGAAGAGAGAAAGAGAGAAAGAGAGAAAGAGAGAAAGAAAGAGAGAAAGAGAGAAAGAGAGAAAGAGAGAAAGAAAAAGAAAGAGAGAAAGAAAGAAAAAAAGAAAAAGAAAGAAAGAAAGAAAGAAAGAAAGAGAGTTAAGAGAAAGAAAGAAAGAAAGAGAGTTAAGAGAAAGAAAGAAAGAAAACACATTATTCTAAGTAGTAGTTAATAACTTGGTTGCTTATTTTTAAACATTTATTTTATTGTATGCATATGAGTGTTTTGCTCGTATATATACATATACATATATATAATATATGCACAATGTTATATATATATATATATATATATATATATATATATATATATATATATATAAAATATATGCACAATGTGTGTGCCTGGTGCCCCATAGATGTCAAAAAAGATGTCAGATCCTTCGACACGGGAGTTACAAATGGTTGTGAGCTGCCCTGTGGGTGCTAGGAATTGAACTTGGCCCTTCTACAAGAACAATGTATGTTGCTGCATGTATGTCTGTGCACCATGTGTGTACCTAATGTTGTGGAAACCAGAAGAGAACATCTGATCCCCTGGACCTGGAGTTGCAGGTGGTTGTGGTCACCATATGGGTGCTGAGAATTGAACCCAGGTCCTCTAGAAAGTCAGCCAGTGCTCTTAAGCACTGAGAAATCTTTCCAGCCCTAGCTCTCTCTCTGTTTTACTTGTGTTTTTATTGTGATGTTGCTGTTTGCTTGTTCTTCTGACACAGGGTCTCATTACATAGCCCTAAATCTCACTAAGTAGATCAGGATGGATTGGAAACCACAGAAATCTGCTTCTTTTGTTTTATTTTTGTTTTTATTTTTTGTTTTGTTTCTTGAGTGCTGGAATTAATAAGCGCAATCATGCCTAGCCCTATTTATTTGTTTAGGGCTCCTGAGGAATTTCAAAGACATATAACACTGAAGTTAATTGTGGTCATTTTTGAGACCACAATTCTGTGACCCGCAGATGCTAGAACAGGGATGCGTGGGTCCTATTGTGGGGGCGACACCCACCCAGATAAACTGACCCAGGTAGCCCCCTGCTACCCCCAGAGTTACCTTTTTCACTGACTTCTGCCATCCAGTAGATATCTGAATCATGTGTTAGCTGGGCCTGGAAAGGGGAGGAGTTGGGAGACAGGTCCTTGTCTGTGATGTTCAGCACTTGAGGCACAGGGCTCTTGTTACAGATGATGATTTGATGGGGTTCAGGAATTGGCCCATGGTCGTTGATGTCAGTAAGTGTTAGCAGGAGGGTCCCAGTACCGGTGGTGGGAGGGTTTCCTGTTGACAATTACAGATATGATCTCTTTTCAGCATCTGCTCTTGCTTGGCGAATGAATCAATGTCAAGTTCCCCTAAGCCCTTCTCAATCAGCCTCCAAGTGGCTCCTGGTTACCACCCAGCTTTCCCCCTCTTAAGTTCCTGCATGCACTAACTACATTGTAGATCAAACTGGCAATGGCAAATGCATGGCAATCAGACCCTCATTCTAATCTGTGACCACAGCAAACAATACTAACAAATCACAGTGCAGTTGCAGCTACTACATTCAGACAGCCATTATAATCAATCACAGAGCAAAACTTACCGGCTACCTCAAGCTAGAGTCATTGACTGATCAGCCTCAAGGAACCAGAAGCTTCAGATAAACCTGCCTCAAAGCATCGGTTCACTAAATGTCAAACATATGGCAGAACTGTATCATCTCCCCTGGTTATGGTATAATACCACTAGGCACTTGTGGTACTCCCAGCAGTCCTTGTCAATCAACCATCAGTAAAAACTGACAAGCCAATTCAGAGTCGAGTCAAGTAAAAATGGGTTGGAAAGGGAGTCCTCGGCACCTTGCCCATCTCTTGGGATTTAGAAAATTAGGATATGCCGGGTGGTGGTGGCGCATGCCTATAATCCCAGCACTCTGGGAGGCAGAGGCAGGTGGATTTCTGAGTTCGAGGCCAGCCTGGTCTACAGAGTGAGTTCCAGGACAGCCAGGGCTATACAGAGAAACCCTGTCTCAAAAAAATCCAAAAACCAAAAACCAAAAACAAAACAAAACAAAAAAAAAAAGAAAGAAAGAAAGAAAGAAAGAAAGAAAAAGAAAAAGAAAAAGAAAAAGAAAAAAAAAGAAAAGAAAATCAGAATCCTAACAGTCAGGCCTTTAAATCCAGACTGGTTTGTCATTTCTCCCTACTACCATCGCCTGCTAAGGAGGGAATACACTGCTGTCATATTCCATATTCCATAGGCATGCCCGTGGAAGGGCTGGGTGAAAGCTCTCACCATTGTCTGTGGCCAAAACCATGACTTCATAGACATTGTTTTCCACAAACTGCTCATCCTCGCGATCTAAGATGCCTGCAGCAGTTATCTGGCCACTGTCTGGGTCCATGGCAAGCCAGTTGGCTGGGTCTCTCAAGATGGTGTAGCTGGAAAGAAGGTTGAGAAGAGTCACAGGTAGCATCCGTAGAATTCTGTTATCATCTAGAGCCTCCTCGGACCAACTGAGTATGGCAGGCAGGGAGGGTTTGGTGCAAAAAATGGTGACAACAGTGTGGAACAAACATGGTGACGAATGAACAGGCCACCCACGTGTACCTATGTATTTGGTTGACCTGGTGCCCAGGCCCCAGGTACCTGATTTTCTGTTCCTCCTTGTCTGGGTCCTGTGCGGTATAGACGCAGACCAGTTCCCCAACAGAGATGCCTTCCTGGGCCTCGATGACCTTGGAAGGTGGCACGAACACGGGGGCCTCGTTGACGTCTTCCACGTGGACCACCACGGTAGCCGTGGCGGTTGGGAGCTTCACTGCAAAGGGAGCCTCGTTGGTCACTTCTATGTACAGGGTGTGCTGGTTCTGAGCCTCAAAATCCAAACCCTAGGAGAGAAGACGACTCTGAGGCAGCATTCGGTGCGGTGGCTGGTGGGCGTCAGAGGATCACAGTAAAGGCATCAAGGCTCTGGCAGCCACCTCCTCCCACTCCAAACCCTGTTTCCCAAGAGAACATCTCCTGGGGTCTCTCAGACTGTCCCAAAGGCTTAGTGAGCCTAGCGGGTTAGTACCCAGTGGGGTGGTGATATTCCCTAGGAGGGGTTTGAGAGCCCGTTGGTAGGATGCCGTATTGCACCAATGCTGTAGACAAAGGACCCCCCTCTGTATCCCTGTGATACTGAAGCTTCCATGGTCCCTGGAGTGAGGAAGCTGTTTGTAATTAGAGCCGAGAGCACGTTGAATATGTAAACCAAGCTTTGGTGTGGTTTTAATACGGGCTGAGTTCTCAAGGAAGGCAACTTCCTACAGGGCCTTGCGATTTAATTTGCTCAGGCCGGTTTCAGTTGTTTATCCACGGTTCTGAATACCCGCAGAGAGAATGCGTGCGTGCGTCACCAGGCGACACTCGGGATCCACTGCCCTTGGAATGCTCTACAAATGAATGCAAGCATCTGACCGGTTCACGTTTCACGGTGCTTCCTGGTGTAGCTGTGCTGAGACGCAACTCACATGGCAAAGTATTTAGAAACCTTTCCTTTCTCTCTCTCTCTCTCTCTCTCTCTCTCTCTCTCTCTCTCCTGGCTGAGAGAGTTTTAAGAACTACTCACATTAAGACATTCTCTACTGTGAACTAGAAAGACAAAGAAAGCAAAGACAGGGCGGGCCCTTTTCCTGTTTTCTTTAAGATAAGGTCTTGATGTATGTATGTATGTATGTATGTATGTATGTGTGTATGTATGTATATATGTGTGTATGTGTGTATGTATGTATATATGTGTGTATGTGTGTATATGTATCAATCAAGCTGGCCTCAAACTCATTACATCTTCCTGCCTCTGCCTTCTGATGCTAGTAAGAAAGTATGTCACAATGCCCAAATCAGGCCCTCATTGATTTTTGGTGATGAAACCTGGGATTAAACCAGTGACCTTTTAAACAGGCCCATGGTTTTTTTTGTTTGTTTGTTTGCTTTGTTGTTGTTTTTTTTTTTAAAGATTTATTCATTATGTAAGTATACTGTAGATGTCTTCAGACACCCAGAAGAGGACATCAGATCTCATTATGGATGGTTGCGAGCCACCATGTAGTTGCTGGGATTTGAACTCAGGACCTTCGGAAAAGCAGTCAGTGCTCTTAACCACTGAGCCATCTCTCCAGCCCCCGGGGCCCATATTTTTGAAGCATCAATTATTGTTACTAATTTTTCTTGTTGAAGTAGTCTCACCGTACAGCTCAGGTTGGCCTTGAACTCACATGGTAAGCTGTGCGAGCCTTGCGTGAGCAAGCGTCTAAAATGCTGGGATCTCCGGCTTGTGACATCATGTCCGTGAGCTTGTCTCTCAAAGAGATCAATTTCTCTCTCTCTCTCTCTCTCTCTCTCTCTCTCTCTCTCTCTCTCTCTTCCGAGACAGGGTTTCTCTGTGTAGCCCTGGCTGTCCTGGAACTCACTCTGTAGAGCAGGCTGGCCTCAAACTCAGAAATCCACCTGCCTCTGCCTCCCAAGTGCTGGGATTACAGGCGTGCCCACTACCTCCACCTCCCTCCCCTGCTTCAAAGGATAAATTTCATTCAAGCATTTATTCACTCAGGGTTTTGTTTTGTTTTGTTTTGCTTTAGCTCAGGCTGGTCTCACTGGCTATGTAGCTAAGAAATGAGCCTGACTTCAGATCCTCCTGATCCCACCTACCGAGTGTGGGATCAGAGACCATGCCCTGAACCCAAAGACTTTTGGACCCTATCTTGCTCTGTGCCCTGATAAAAAGAAGGCTATTAAAAGAAAGAAAGAAAGAAAGAAAGAAAGAAAGAAAGAAAGAAAGAAAGAAAGAAAAAGAAAGAAAAAAAAAGAAAGAAAAGAGAAAGAAAGGACCTGAGCCTGATCTCAGATACCATACTAATCCAAACCACACCCCCACCTCTCCCCCCACCCACCCCATACCTCGCAAAAACCAAAATCCCTACTGAGTCCTGTTTCAAAAGCCCAAATAAGGGATTCTCAGCACAAAAGCCAGGGGCCAGTAGCAGGAGCAGTCCCCAGTGAATGGCCCAGGGGAAGCGGCCTGAGGCAGAAGGGATCCCTTTGTCCTAGAGGCCCAAACAGACAGACCTACCTTCTTGGTTGTCAGGATGCCTTGGTTGGTCTCTGGGTGAGTGGCGATGGTGAAATGGTCCCCACTGTCACCTCCCACGATGCGGTAGGTGGCACGCCACGCTGGAGAGTTGGGGGCATCCAGATCAGTCACTGTCAGCCTCTGGACCTCGTGGCCCACTGCGTTCTCAGGCACCCGGGCCTCATACTGCCGGGAGAGAGAGGGTGGGAGGCAGCTGAGATCAGAGCAGAGAGAGGGGTGAACCCTCTCGGCAGGGCAGGGCAGGCAGGGCAGGGCGGCACAGGCCGCACCATGCTCCAGCAGTGCAAAGCCTCTGTCAACTGCTGAGAAGCCCCACGCCCGCTCATATGTCTGGATCATTGACCCATAAAGATGTCCAGGTCACATGCAGGGATGGAGGGACAATCCCGACCAACAGCACAGCTCTGGGGACAAGGCCACACATTCCGAACCTACTTTCCTTCTCCAGGGGAGGGGATCTCCCCAGTCTGGGTACACAAACCCAAGCTGTGCACAGCCACCCACCTGTCAGGGAGCAGAGGCTCCAAGAAAGATGGCAGGTGCCTCACTGTGCTGGGGGCACTGGCCAGGAAAATTTGGGGCAGGTAACAGATAGAGGAATCATTTTTGGTTCTTTTTTTTTAAAAGTTTCAGGTTTTAAGCCGGGCGTGGTGGTGCACGCCTGTAATCCCAGCACTTGGGAGGCAGAGGCAGGCGGATTTCTGAGTTCGAAACCAGCCTGGTCTACAGAGTGAGTTCCAGGACAGCCAGGACTACACAGAGAAACCCTGTCTTGAAAACAAACAAACAAACAAACAAACAAAAAGTTTCAGGTTTTAAGATAGTCTCACGTAGCCCAGGTTGGACCTGAATTTGACATGGAGTAGAAGATGACTCTGAATTCTTTATCCCCCTCTCTCTCTGTACTGCATTTATGTATGGGGTGGAGCGTTGGTGTGGGTGCCATGGTGGGTGGGGGTGGGTGCAGGTGCTGTGGGGTGGGAGTGTGGATGGGGTAGGGGTGGGGGTGGGTGCAGGTGCTGTGTTGGGGTGGGGGTAGGAGTGTAGATGGGGTAGGGGTGGGGGTGGGGGCAGGTGCTGTGGTAAGTTTGTTAAACTACAAGGTCAGCTCTCTCCTCCGCCATGTGTGTCCCAGGGATTAGACTCAGGCCATCTGGGCTCTTGCCCACTCTCCAGGCCTGGCATTGAGCTTTCTGTCCCAGGAGCTACGTAAGTACAGACATGAGGTGGGTCCGTTTCCACACCAAGCCCCTGTAATCACCCAAACACTGGAAAGAACTGTATACAGGTCATTTTGCCAAAATTTCAGAACAGTGTATCCAGTATTTATCATTATCTCCATTACAGAGATTAAGAAACTGGGCCCAGAGAGGCCCAGCGAGTTTACTTAGGGTTACACAGCCAGCAAGCGACAGAACTGGGATTCGGTTGGCAGGAGCACGGGTTGGTTTCAGAGAAGCAGCCAACCTCAGACCTTTAAGTGATGACGCACACACGCAAGCATGTACGCACGCAGGGAGGAAGGGGCGTTACCTTCTGCGGCTCAAACTCTGGAGCGTTATCGTTGGCATCGAGAATCTGCACTATGGCCTCTGCGGTTGTGGTAGAGCCCTCTCCATCCATGTCTGTGGCCTGGATGGTCAGTCTGTACTCGGGGACTTTCTGGGGAGAAAGGGGCACAGAGCTCACTGGAAGTCACGAGAAAGGCCACCCACCTGGGGCAGCAGCCCCTCCCCCTCATTGTTTCTTAATTCCCTGGCTCACCTCTTACCCACTTCCAGGGAATGGACAATTATATAGGACTGTGTGTGGGGTGGGGGGCGGGGCAGTAGATAGCCCAATACCCCTCCTGGGCTACCCTGGGGAAACCCAGGCACTGTCCAACCCTCAGCTGCTCCACACAGGAACTTGGAGCATGGCTCTAGGCAAAGATATTAATTAGGAAACAGAAGGTAATTCCAATATCCACAGAGC
This sequence comes from Apodemus agrarius, assembly GCA_964023405.1. NCBI lineage: Eukaryota > Metazoa > Chordata > Mammalia > Rodentia > Muridae > Apodemus > Apodemus agrarius. The sequence goes on from OZ030024.1 coordinate 23,080,554, forward strand.
TAGTTGTGCGTTGTGGCGCACAGGGGACAAATCCAGGCAACAAGGAAGCTAAATGAGCCGTTTGGACAGGAAATGAGAAAAGCTCTAAAGCCGCATCTTACAGCTGCCTCCTCACCCCCTGGGGGATCCAGCCGGCAGGCCACTAGCCCAAAGGAGCTGTGGGACAGCAGAAGCAAATGCAGCAGCAGCCAAGCCAGTCCAGGTGACCTGGGACGCCACCGCCCCTGCCGTGACCCCGCCGTGACCCTGGGGCAGCTTCCACTCGGAGTCAGGCCTTAGCAGGCAGTGCCTTCCCGAAGACTACTTGCCTCTCGGTCCAGGCCACTGGAAATGACGCTAATGGTCCCCGTGCTTTTGTGGATGGTGAACATGAGGTCGTGTGGTTCCTTCGGCTCCTGGCTATGGATGGAGTAAGCCACCACCCCGTTGTAAGTACTGACGGCATCGTCCTCATCTGTGGCTGTCACCTGCATCACAGAGGTGCCTGCGGGGGAGAGGGGACCTCTGAGCACCTTCCCTCGCCTACTCTGGAATGCTGGGAAGTTCTATCCCACACACCAGAAGAGGGTGTCTGTGTCTCTGTCTCTGTCTCTGTCTCTGTCTCTCTCTCTCTCCTGCTGGGTGGTGGCCTGCTTCCACTTGCCATCCTGTCTTTCCCAGAAAATGGGTCCTCAGTTTACGCTGGTCTCAGACCCTGGGGACAAACACTATCTCCCATTCTTCCAGTATGGGGTGACCATGGCAGTGACTTCTGAGAACAGGATACACACAAATTTGGAGGAAGTTAATTTTTTTTTTTTTTTTTTTTAAAGAATGTACTTCTAGCTGGTGACTCAGGCTTGCAATCCCAATTTTGGGAGGCTGAGACAGGAGGGCTGTCTCTAAATTCAAGCCTGGCCTTGACTACCGAGTAGGGAGACACTGTCCTAAACAAGCAATGTTGTTCTTCACACACACAGACACACACACACAGACAGACACACACACACACACACACACACACACACACACACACACCATTAAATGCAATGGCTCCAGCAGCCACGAGAGCTAACTGTGGGAACAGAGGCCGAAACAGTAGGATAACAAGACAGGATCTTTGCCATTTCACTGAAGCCCCACTGGCACCTGGATCATCTGCCTCTAAGCTTTCTGAGTATAAGCAAAGGAAAAAGCAAAGTTTCCATCTTGTGAAGACTGTTTAAGATAGCCTGATCTACATAGTAAGTTCCAGACCAACCAAGGCTACACAGTTAGACCATATTTCAAACAAACAAACTCACCACACAATAAAACAAAAGACAAACAAAACAAAACAAACAAACAAACAAAAAGCTAGACACGGTGGTGCACACCTGTAATCTCAGCCACGGGAGGGCCATAGGATTTTCTGTGAGTTCAAGGCTAGTCTGATCTACACGGTAAGTTCCAGACTAGCCAGGGCTATTTAAAGACCAACATTTGTTTTATCAGCATTGGTGCAGGCTTGTACTCGGTAGGCTAAGGCAGGAGGATCACAAATTTGAGGTAAGCCTGGGCTACATGGGGAGATCTTGTCTCCAAAAAATTTAAAACAAATTTTTAAAAAAAATCAATATTTTAATGGTGGGAATTTCCATTATTGGCAATCTCTGGTCAACTCATTTCTGAAACCCTCAGCCGAAAAGCTAAGTGGTGAGCAGTCCAGATCACTGCAGACAGGACGAGGCCCCCTTCTGTCTCCAGCACCTGTAGCTGAGCTTAGGAATACGAATTAAATCTATTCCTCCCTCATCTTCCACCCATCTCTTCCCTAGGGACGGCAACCTGTTTCTGTTCCTGCAAACCATACTCTAATCCCCCCAAGTTCTGGCCGCAGAATGCCCAGCCGGGTACTCCACATATGTAGGAATACACAGATGATGCCCACCCACCCCCCTTGTGCGATGCTGGTGCCCAGGGCCTACTATCATACTCAGAATGTGTCCCGCCCGAGCCACACCCTCAGTGGCATGTGCTATTTCTAATCTTCGCCATATTTCAAGGTTGATATTCCCATTTTGATTGAAGCTCAGAGGTCATGCCTACGGTCACAGCCAGTAAAGAGACAAAGTCCAGACTCAAGCCTGAGTCTTTGCAGCTCCTAAGTTTGGCTGAGCCCAGGGTGGAAGGTCTCAAATGTGAATGTCAGAGCTCTGCTACAGGACAGGCTCGGCCAGGACTCATGGGGTGCACGGGGGAATAGGACGAGACCTGCGACATAGCCACGAAGGTCCGGGCTGACTTACAGAACCTGATCCCTGGTCCAGAACAGCCCCTTCCCAACCTTCTTACCTGGCGTCACCCCCTCCAGAACACTCCCTCTGAAGGTATCTTGAGTGAACTTGGGCTTATTGTCATTCTGGTCTGTCACGATGATGGATATATTCATGGGCTCCTCTACAGAGGCACCATTCTCCGATACAGCGTGGCCAAAAAGCTGTGGGCACAGAGGTCCGGGGTCTCAGAGGTTTGGGGTCTCAGAGGTCCGGGGTCACAGAGGTCCAGGGTCTCAGAGGCCCAGAGTCTCAAAGGTCCAGGGTCTCAGAGGCCCAGGGCCACAGAGGTCTGGGGTCAGCTGGTGTTCCCACCTCCCCAGGCCTCGCGCCTGCCTCAGAAAACATATCTATACTGGGTGCTAAAGGCTAATTACCTCATACTTGACAATCTTCTCTCTGTCTAGCGGCATATTCAACAGCAGCCAGCCGGTCTCCTTCTCTATGGTGAAGACTCCCTCAGGGGGACTGTCTGCTCCAGGCCCTGTGATGCTGTAGAAAAGCTTGGTGCCTCTGTCCTTATTAGATTTGAGCTGGATACAAAGGAAAATGACAGTTGACGGAGGAACAGGCAGGTGGCAAGGCGCCTTCTGGTGTCCCCACGCAGCAGCACGAAGCCTTGTTCTTAGGCCTTCGGACAATAAATGCTGCAGACCTGAGAGTTGCCGGGTCATACCTGATTTAGCCTCTGAGGGAAAGGACCTTTGCCGTTCTCGGGGACAGATATCGGTGGCATCACCCACTCTCTCTTTCGTCTCCGTAAGATGCGTGTGGGTGGGGAGCTCAACACATCCTCCCCTCCCTGCAAGCAAGGGTGTGAACAGTAAGTTAGCTGTTGCATGGAAGGGAAAGGAGTCAGGTTGTGGCAACGCATACCTAGCACACAGGCGAGGCAGGAGCATCAGAAATTTAAGCTCATCCTCTGCTACATACCAATTTGAGGCCAGCCTAAACCACTTTTTAAGAAAAAGTAATAATAACAATTGCTTATTTAATGTTGTTTTCCAAACATGGTATCTTATAGTTCTGGCTGTCCTGGAACTGGCTTTGTAGACCATACTGGCCTTGAACTCCGAGCTCCAGCTACCTCTACCTCCTAAGTGCTGTGATTTAAGGCGTGCGCCACCATACCCAACAACAATTGTAATATTAATGATAATGGAAAACAAAAAAGAAGAGGAAAAAGTCCATTTTTATTTGTATATATACAAGGAATAATTTATCTTTATGTTCAAGAGGGATGGGCAGGCCGTGAGCAGAGGGAATCAGAGATTGTCAAATAGTTTTAAATATTTTTAAGTTTTGAACATTGGACTATTCAAAACACGAAGACACCAGGGAGTTGGTTGTAGTGAGTACGCCTTTGATCCCAGCATTCAGAAGGCAGAGGCAGAGGCAGGTGGATCTCTTCTGAGTTCAAGGCCATCCTGGTCTATATTGAGTTCGAAGATAGCCAGAGATACATCGAGAAGGGGGAAAAGACATCAGGAAGGATGACCAAATAAACGCCTCAGGATTGGCAATCCTGTGTTGAATGGCCTTCATCTGGGGTTAACCTGGACCAGACTGGAAGGGAGGGAGGAACTGGAGGTGCTCAGGCTCTGGGAGCTGGATGATGTCAGCCCCGCCCCTCTTCCCTGGCCCATGGAGTGTCTCTCGCCCCCTATTGGTAAGATCTGGTCATTGCACTGATTAGCTCTGGTTGGCTGGGGTTAAGGGTTAATTTAGTTCCTATTACTATAGTAACAAAGACTCTTGCCAGCAGTCATCTGAATTTAGCACCTTCCTTTCGCCCTGAAGACAGACATGACAATTTACCTGGACTGTCCCCCTACTCGGCGTAATGATTTCTCCATTGTCTACACCGAGCATCTCCTCTCCAGTCGATGCTACTGTAAGGAAGAGAGAGTCCCTTGGTTAGATTAAGGACTACCACCCGAGGCACCAGGGCCTGGCCAGCAGGTGGTTACCAGTCTCAGCTGGCACTTTCACATGCATTGCAAGGCCTTTTTTTTTTTTTTTTTTTTTGTGAGACAGGGTTTCTCTGTGTAGCCCCGGCTGTCCTTGAACTCAGAAATCCGCCTGCCTCTGCCTCCCAAGTGCTGGGATTACAGGCGTGCGCCACCACTGCCCTGCATGGCACTTTTACCTTTATATTACTTAAAAGTTTTTGTTCAGGGGCTGGAGAGATGGCTCAGAGGTTTAGAGCACTGACTGCTCTTGCAGAGGTCCTGAGTTCAAATCCCAGCAACCACATGATGGCTCACAACCATCTGTAATGGAATCTGATGCCCTCTTTGGGTGTGTCTGAAGACAGCTACAGTGTATTACTTAAATACATAAAATCAATCAATCAATCAATCTTTAAAGAACCAACCTTCCCCCTTTTCTTCACTTGTATGTATATGAGCATGTGCCACATGTGATGCCTGGAGCTGGAGTTCCATGTGGGTGTGAGCCGCCCGACGTGAGTGCCCACAGACAATATGTTCAACTTCTGGTAATTTTGGTGGACAATAGCTCTTCTGAATTCTGCCTGAAAAGCCTTCTTCCCCTCCCTCCACAAAAGAGATCGATTTATTTTTATTTTACACATATGAGTGTTGAGGGTTATTATTTTTGCCTGCTTGTATGTTTGTGCGCTACAGGCATGTAGTACCCAAAGAAGCCAGGAGAGGGCACTGCACGCCCCTGGTACTGAAGTGACAGGTGCTGGGGAGCCACCATGTGGATGTTGGGAAATGGAATCTCTGGAAGAACAGAAAGTGCTCTTAAACACTGAGCAGTTGCAGCTACTAACTACAAGTCCCTGGCATCGGCCCAAGCTTGCTGTTAGCCCCACCCCGTCCCTTTTATTCTGTGTGGCTGGGACCAAGCCCAGGATTTTTTGCAAATATGAGACTGGTGCTTTAGTAAGGAGCTGCACTCCCGGAGGATGTGCAGAAACCAGATGCCTCGTGCGTGGCTGGCAGGGAGAGCAAAGGAAGAGCCACAGTGGAAAGTCTGGCAGTGGGGCTGGAGGGAGGGTCAGCAGGTAAGAGCGCTGGCTGCTCTTTGAGAGGATCTGGGTTCAAGCCCAAGCACCCACATCATATAACCGTGGTTCCAGGAGATTTCACCCCTCCTCCGGTCTCCATGAACACCAAGGACGCATGTGGTGCACAGACCTCCATGCACACAAACACCCATAGGCATTAAATAATAAATAAAGTTTGGGGAAAAAATGTAAAATGTATTCGCAAGGCTGGATATGTAGCTCAGTGGTAGAGTGGCGTCTAATATACACAGAGTCCTGAATTCAACTCCCACTACTTAAAAAAAAAAAGGTGCGCGTTGAGATGTCCGCAGCAGCGCATCCTTGCCACAGCTGGAAACGGTAGGTGTCCGCGAAAGCAGCAGGGACAGAAACACTGTGGTATCGTCACATCTGGAACAACCCAACCACAGGAACGTGCAACCAGGGTGGATTCAAGCAGCAGACGCTGAGAAGCAAAGCCAGATCCGAGGCAGGGTGCATGCTTGCTGGGGAAGACAGACAATCCCCCATGAACAGCCAAAGCGTGTAGTCTAGACAGACCCCGTAACAAAAGACAGAGCAAGAGGAGACCAGCAAGCTTACTAACACATGTCACACGGGGAAAGCCTCAGTGGACGGCATGGGGGGGGATGTGGTTTCAAACTTTACACGCCGCCTTCCACAATGAACAGTGTGGTTCAGAGACGTGACAAGACAAAGGGAAGTCATTACAGAGGCAGGAAACTGCGGATGTGATCCAGGGAGCAAACTGATGCTGTGAGATCTCCTTACTGCTAAGAGCTGATCTCCAGAAGGAGAGTTCATACAGCCCGACCTAGGAGGGCAGGAAGCCTTCTTTCTCTTCTGTGTGCTCACATCCACCCATCCTTATTCTCAGTGCTAAGTATCAAATCCAGGTCTTAAACGTGCTGGGTATATACCCCCTCACTTTAGTTTTATTATTTTTTTATGGCAAAGTCTTCCTCTATAGCCCTGTACAGCAGGCTAGCCCTGACCTCAGAGAGTCATCCAAGTGAGTAGCGGGACTTAAAAGGTGCCTGCACCACCACGCCTGGTTCTTTTGGTTCTTCCTAACTGCACTTTGCTCAAAACCATTTATATCCACAGCGCATTTTCTGGCAACACACTTTGGCTGCCTGTAGTATGACACCGCCGTGTGACACCGTCATGTGAAGCTGGAAAAGTGGCAGAGCGTATGGAGGCGGATGAAGTCAGCGGAAGGGGCAGCAGGCAGGGCTTGACAACTATAAGGAGCCACCTGCAGCCCACAGGAATCCAGTGCCAGCTTTCAGGAGCCCCCAGAGCCCCGGAGCCCCAGAGCCCCAGAACCCCAGAGCCCCAGAGCCCCAGAGCGCACACATCCAGGCAGAATCCTCCTGGAAGGCTGGGATGTGCGGGTGAGTAAGTGAAGATTGCTTAGAGACAGCCCTGCCTCCTTGACGATATCCTCTCTGAGGAGGCCTGGGCTGACTCTGCTTGGGCCAGCAAGGGACGAAAGGGACCTGGGCTTGATTCTGTTCCAGAGGGTCCCGGAGTCACGGGATCCTTGGAATGGCCTTGACGTTTACTCTCCTGCACACTGTTGCAGGCTCTTCGAAGAACCTTGCTTTGCCTTAACCCTAGAAAGCCAGGCATGATTGATATGATAAAGACTAAATCAGCTTAAATACAGAAGATATTATATGTGTGTGTGTGGTGTGTGTGTATGTGGTGTGGTGTGGTGTGTGTGTGTGTGTGTGTGTGTGTGTGTGGTGTGCACGTGCGCGTGAGTCTGTGTGTGGTGCTTCCTTCAGCCGCTCTCCACCTCCTGCAGCAGGGTCTCCCACTGAGCTCAGAGCTCACGGAGAACTAGTCAGTCAGCTCGCTCTGGGGATCCCGTGTCTCTGCGCCCAGAGTGCTGGGATTTCAGGTGGGCCGCTGTGCCCGCCTGGCTGTCCGTTATTTCACTATAATCACACTTGTGTGTCTGTGGATGTGTGCGTCTCAGGCACACCATGCTGGTGCTCTCCTTCCGCCATCTGGCTTTTACCTGAGGCCCCTCCTACCCTTTATGTGTGCCAAGTGTCAGAACCCCTGGCCTTGGCCTCCAGTGGCAAGTGCTTCAATGACTGGGCCGTTGTCTCCAGCCCTCTGCTTTGAGACAAGGTCTTGCTGTGTAGCTCAGGCTGGCATGGATTTTATCTTGAAGCCCAAGCTTGACTTCACGATTCTCCTGCCTTCATCTCCCAAGACTCTAGGATGTCATGTGTCGACCATGCTTGCCTCCTGTATTATCTTGGGCTCTTGCCCCACCCCAATCTCTACTTTCAAGTTCTCTGGCATTGTACATTGCAATGTGACTATATTTGAAGGAAAGGTCTTAATTGGCTCCAATCCCGTTATTGCTAGTGTCTAGGAGAGGTATTCTGGTCATGGTATAGGCTGTGATGGCCACGGAGGAGTTGGTGATCACAGAGCCAAGGAGAAGCACCTCACGAGAGCAAACCTCCCTTGGTTTCCAGCCTGAACCCTTTAGACTTGTGAGACTCCGTTCCTCCTGTCCTGGCCAACCAGCCACGGGGCTTTGTCCAGTCTCGATGGTCAGGAATTCTTCTCATTCTTCTGCATTACTGTTACTAGCCAACATTAACATTGTTTTTTAGTTTCTTTAATTTCAGACGGGGTCCCTCGTAGTCAAGGCTAGCTTTGAACTTCTGATCTTCCCACAGCCGTCTCCTAAGTACCTGGCTTACAGACATGTGCCATCATGCCCCGCTCATAGCTGCCTATTTCATCTTCATTAAGAGACTCATGAGAAGCATTTTCATGGCCATTTTTGAGCCTGGGAAACTGAGAGTTTAAACAAGTTCATTGAAGTCACATAGAGAGGCAATGAAAATCCAAGTCCTTCCCAGACCAGTCAGAACCCAGAGTCATTTGCATAACCACCCAACACTCTGTCTTTTCATCTCTTTGAGAGCTTCTTCCGCTTGCCATCACTCAGCCACAGAAATAATAGAGTTTTTTTTTTTTTTTTTTTTTTTTTTTTGAGACAGGGTTTCTCAGTGTAGTCCTGACTGTCCTGGAACTCACTCTGTAGACCAGGCTGGCTTCGAACTCAGAAGTCCGCCTGCCTCTACCTCCCAAGTACTGGGATTACAGGCGTGCGCCACCACCACCCGGCTGATAGAGATTCTTTCTAAAGCCAGTTTTTGTTTGTTTTTTACTTTTTGTGTACAGTTGTTTTGCCTGCATGGATGTTTGTATACCACATGCATGCAGTACCGGAGGCATCCAGAAGAGGGCACCAGGTCCCCTGGAACCGGAGTTATGGATGGGTGTGAGCTGCTCAGAGTGGGTGCTGGGAACCTACCACAGAACCCTGACAAGTACTCACCATCTCCCTAGCCCCTGTATTTAATATTTAAAATCTGCTGGAAGGGGGGACAGGATGGGTGGTTTCCAAAGGGGGAACCAGGAAAGGGGATAACATTTGAAATGTAAATAAAGAAAATATCTAATAAAAAATTTCAAAAACAAAAGAAATAAAGTCTGTTGTAAGCATCAATGTCTTTTTTGTTTGTTTGTTTTTGGAGACAGGGTTTCTCTGTGTAGGCCAGGCTGTCTTTGAACTAGAGATTTGCTTGCCTCTGTCTCCCAAGAGCTGGGATTACGGCCTGGCATAAGCATCAGTGTCTTGATGAAGAACTTGGATGAGTTTATTAGACGCTTAGCGTTGAAGAGCAGCATTCCACTTCACAGAACTACCACAAGTACCGCACAAATCAAAACCCCCAAAACACGACTCTGTCAGCCACAAACAGCATCACCTAGCTCTCACCGCCAGGAAACCAGAGCCCCAAGGCCACATGCCTGGCTTAAATCCAGACTGTTACAGAACAGAATTAGAATCAGAGCCCAGGCATGGACAGAAATCTAAAGCCATAGTCATCCGGCAATGCATTCATGCAAAAACTGCCTTGGTGCGATACAACCCGTGTACCTGGGACCCCAGGACACAGGGAGGAACCAAAGTGCTTCTCCACAAGTACGCCTATTCCCCTGCAGGGCGCTCACGGCTATCTAAGCCAATCAACAGTGACTGACTGCTGAAGTGCAGAGACAACCTAAATGCACGTCTGCTAACACACTTTAACGGCAGAGAGTGATGTGATTCCCTAAGAATATGTTCACGTTTGTACTTTATTATTTGACTTTTTTTTTTTTTTTTTTTTTGGTGGCAAATGGAAATTGACCAGGAATTCACATAGGCTAGGCAAAAATTTTGTCACTGAGCTACACCCCTCGTCCGTATCAATGCTGCCTTTGAGGGCTGGAGACGAGGCTCCTCGGTGGTTATGAGCACTTCCTGACCAGTCATTGGAATGGCGATCAGATGCCAGCTTCTAATGTCAGGCAGCTCACAAACACCTGGAGCTACAGCTCCAAGGGACCTGATTGAGGCCCCTCTTTTGGCCTCTGTGGGCACCTGCCATCCTAAATAAAATGGAAAAACAACAGAAAATTGAAAAAAAAAATCTCTGAAAAGCAACAAATAAAAACAGGCTTCTGGGAAGAGCTGGGACAAAGGTGAGAGATATTTTTGTCACAGACTCTTCTGGATTCCCATGGCACTGACTATGAGTTCTTCGAAATACTTAAAACATGCCAGGCCTGATATAACATGCCCGTAATCCCAACACGTGGGAGGAGGAAGGACAAGAATCATGAGCTCAGTGTCTTCGCTGGCTATAGAGTGAAGCCGTCCTTGGCTATACCCGATCCTATCTCAAAACAAACATAAAAACTTCGTAGCCGGGCTGGAGAGATAGCTCAGCGGTTAAGAGCTCTGACTGCTCTTCCGGAGGTTCTGAGTTCAAATCCCAGCAACCACATGGTGGCTCACAACCATCTGTAATGGGATCTGATGCCCTTTTCTGGTGTGTCTGAAGACAGCTGCAGTGTACTCATATACATTAAATAAATAAATCTTTAAAAAAAGATTTTCTTTCCTCTCCCTATTCCTGAACGGAGAGGTAGCCTCAGCTAGCACAGGCGAGTCAGTGACCTCTCCTCATTCTCTGCAGCAGATTTCTCCAGCAGGTCTAACTTTCCAGGTTACCCAGCAGCAGCTAATGACCCCCCCCCCATTCTCAGAAGCCTTAAGCACCCCAAACTCTAAAACCTGCCGTACCCACAAGGAGCCAGTAACCCAGCAAAACCTCTTCCTATTATCTACAAACCCAACCCTCAAGGAGCACCAGGCTCGCCCTGCTGCCCTGCATTTACCCCCTGGGGCGTAATGCTAGATCCGGTATCTAGGCCGTCCATCTAGTCTCAGAGGAGACAGTGCCTCTGAGACAACAACCAAGCAGCCACGTATCACGGATGCCTCAGCCTCCCCCCGCAGACCGCACATCCCTGGCGCATCAGCTCCAACTCATTTACAACAGGAAGAGAACACACCAAGGGGCAGGAATCCAGGCAGGCAGGGGCACGCTTCAGACACCCACTCTGCCTGAGACGCTCAGTTTAAGTGTTTTCCTCCCTAGTCCTGGGAAGGATTATCGCCTGCAAGGTAGGTATTCCGGCTGGCTTCCAGCGTACAAGAGGCTTCAGGGGTACAGGGATGGAGGTGTCTTGAACAGCCCCCCTCCCTGGCCCCCCAGGAACCAGCATCAGAGAGAAAGCCCCAAAGACATAACTGCATCGAGGTCCAGAAGACTTGGGTTGAAATCTACGTAATTATCAACTGATGGCTTAGGCAATCATCGTGAGCATGTGGAAGTTCTGTCTACTTATCTGAAAAGTGGAAACATAATGTGTGCCTGGTCCGAGATAAGCCTTCGATAAAAGCACTATCAATCTATGTATGCACAATACATACAGAAGTGTCTATATCAAGTCCTAGATTCCATCCCTGATGCGGGTGTCATATATGTGTATGGTGCATACATGCCAATGTGTGGGTGTGTTCATGTACACACATGTGGGGGCCAGATCAGGCGTCTTCTCTATTTGTCTCTACCTTATTGCCTTAAAAAAAAGAAAGAGTCACGCCGGGCGGTGGTGGCGCACGCCTTTAATCCCAGCACTTGGGAGGCAGAGGCAGGTGGATTTCTGAGTTCGAGGCCAGCCTGGTCTACAGAGTGAGTTCCAGGACAGCCGGAGCTATACAGAGAAACCCTGTCTCGAAAAACCAAAAAAAAAAAAAAAAAAAAAAAAAAAAAAAGAGTCTCTTACTGAACGGGAAAGGCCCCATCCCACCCCAGCTCAGCTGGGCTGGCTGGACAGCAAACCCTCAGGACCAGCCAGTGTCCACCCTCAATGCTGGCTGGGTTATAGGCACACACGACCATGCCAGACTTTTATGTGGGGGTTCAAACTCAGGTTCTCATGCCCGCAGAGTAAGCACTCTCACCCACAGAGCCATCTCTCTGGTCCCCTCTTTTTCTTTTTTGAGGTTTGCTATGCAGCTCAGGCTGTACTTGAACTCACTACGTAGGCTTGGCTGGCCTCAAACTTGTCCTTTCCCTGCCTCAGCCTGCCATGTACTAGGTAGGATAAGAGGCGTGTGCAACCGCATTCGGCTGGTCTTTTTTTTTTTTTTTTTTTTTAATTTTTGAAAAGAACGTGTACAAGTGCATGCACTACCTGCATACTCCTGAAGAGGGCGCAAGATACTCAGAAACCGCAGTTACCGACAGTGCCGGTCACATAGGTGTCCAGAACTGAACCGAGTCCTCTGAAGAACAGCCAGTGCTCATAATCTCTGCATCATCTCTCCGGTTCTCACCCTCTCCACAGCCAATCTTTTCTAAACCACAGAAAAACCACCTCCCAACCTGCAAGGGGGTTAACCTTCAACTGTGATTCACCTGAAGAATGAAGTGCAGAGAAGTAGATGCCCAGTGCCCAAGAACACGGAGGAAAACTGGCTCAGTCTGCCATTGCCAGGGGCTGCTTGTGGGGGTCTCTGTGGCTCACAGAGGGAGGCAGAGGCTGGACATTTCAGTCACACTGACCTTTCTAGGGAAATCTGCTGGGGCATCTATGAGAGCATGAGTCACTTTCTTTGTAAGTTAGACATCACAGAGAAACTGCTGACAAGTCAAGTCCCGGGACAGATCACTACAGCCTCCTTGCAGATGCTTCCTGGAACCGGTGGCTTTGTGCCACAGTCTCAGGGTGAGGCAGATCCTAACCAGGTCTTACCATCACTCATCCTGCCTGGACCTCGCCGTCCTCAATGAAAGATGCCTGTTTCTGGCCGTGATGGGGCTGCAAGGCCTCACATGTTAGCTAACTCATGGGGCATGACTGGGCTTGTGTCACTGTCTTTCTGAGGTGAGCTGAGGAGCACCAGCAAGCACATGATGCAACAGTTCAAACCTTAAAGCTGGAGAACAAAGGCCTCAGCATGGTTCTGACTTCCCCTCCCGCCCCAGGCCTCAGGCACTTGACTGCTCTAGCCTGTTTTCCCCACAGAGGGAAACGAACTTGAACCTGAGTCTCTGAAGAAGGAAGATGTGCCTGCTGGACCCAGGGAACCAGACGGCTTTCTGCTGGGACACAGAGAAAGTAACATTGTTTCTATAGAAAGTAATGTAAAAAGCACAATGAAAACAGTAGGAGTCCTGTGTTTCTACCCTAGATAGGATACACTCAATGGAACCTGGAGTCTCCCCTGGCTTAGGTTCAAAACTCCTCTTTAAAAGTCATTCTGTGAAGGCTGGCCTCAGATTTTTTTTTTTTTTTTTTTTGAATTTGGTTTTTCAAGACAGGGTTTCTTTGTGTAGCCCTGGCTGGCCTCGAACTCAGAAATCCACCTGCCTCTGCCTCCCAGAGTGCTGGGATTACAGGTATGTGCCACCACTGCCCGGCTGTGGCCTCAGATCTTAAAACTGATGCCACTATAAAACTTGAGCAAGAAGAGCCCAGCCTCTGGGGGTACTAGAGCTGGGGAAGAAAGGACATTTCTTTTTCTTGACTTTCTTTTTTTTTTAAAAAAAGATTTATTTATTATTATATGTAAGTACACTGTAATTGTCTTCAGACACACCAGAAGAGGGCGTCAGATATCATTACAGATGGTTGTGAGCCACCATGTGGTTGCTGGGATTTGAACTCAGGAAGAGCAGTCAGAGCTCTTAACCGCTGAGCCATCTCTCCAGCCCCAAAAAGGAAATTTCTTAAACAGATTTATGTAAACTGATGGATACTGTGCTGGGGACATCTGTTTTCCCTTAGGTCAGAAATGCTCAGACCCCGCCCTCCCAACCCCAACGGGAGGATTTGACCTTTACCACAACATTAAGGTGATACATAGTTCCAATGATCAATTCTGTTAGTTATTCTGGCAAAACAAAACCACGGATCTCTACGAGAAGCAAACACCTTCAGTCCTGGCCAATTTACCTGCTGTGTTGGGCAGCAGACTAGAAGACAAGGGAAGTACCTGTTTGATCAGGGTGTGGCCACAGGGCGTCCAAGAGAGCACCAGGAGAGAATGCCCTCAAGGTCTCCGTTCTCGTTTGTCTAGGATGTACCTTGTAAAGTGAACACGCTTCTGAGTGAGAGGTAGGATAAGACAGCATGGAAGAAAGCATGTGGAACTGACCGGAAAGATCCTGGGACTTTCCTAAGTCCATGGAGAAGAAAAAACAAGCCACTGACAAAGACTAATTAAAGGCCAAGTGCTATGGGCTACTACCGGACCCGGTCCTGCTGTACACCGCTGGGGCAGGCAGGAGCGGAAACGGGAACTTTTCTATCGTTAGGAATCCATAAATACACCCTTTAACCCGGGGAAGGTGCCAGAAACCATCCCAGGTGCGGTAAAAACCAGATCTGTGAGGATCCTCAAGTCTGCTGCCTAAAGAGGAGAACAAAATGAAGGACTCAATAACCTTTCAATGAATGCCTAATTAGGCTGTATTACAGGCTCTCGAATGTCTACACTACAGCCTCAAATACTATAAAAGCAACCCCCAAGGGAAACCAGTGCTCTACAAAGTGGAGAAAAGGTCACAAAGAGCCATTTATAGTACTCATCCAACAATTATACAATATTAATAGTTTCACACAGCACAAGTCAGGAGAGATGGAGCCGAGCCTCGGAACCAAGAAGGCTCCGAGCTTTGAATCCAAACCATCAGACATCTTCCAAACAAAGGGATACCAAGGCTGGCTGTGGTGGCCCGTCCTTATATATACTAACACCGAAGGCGAAGGCAAAAAGGAAAGGGAAAGAATTGATGAGCAATCCTGGAACGGAGCAGACTAACGGGGAGAGCCTGCAGGGCACAAAAGCATGCTGGGAATGCCCCTGCGCTATGCAGGCTGGGAGCCCCGGTGCTTTTGGAGTGGGGGTGGGGAGGTAGTATACGACAACGAGCCAGCTTTGTGGTAATAGTCCTCTCCATCTACCTTCCTATGTGTCCTGGGGGCTAAACTGAGGTCACCAGGTTTGCACAGCAAGCACCTGTATTTTCTGAGCCATCTCAAAAGCTCCAAAATTCCATTTTTTAAAATTTTTTATTTTTTTATTTTTTGGAGACAGGGTTTCTCTGTATAGCCCTGGCTGTCCTGGAACTCAGAAATCCGCCTGCCTCTGCCTCCCAGAGTGCTGGGATTACAGGCATGCGCCACCACCTCCCGGCCAAAATTCCATTTTTAAAATGGCTTTTTTTTTTTTTTTTTTGAGTCAGAATCTCTTGTATCCCAGGGACGGCTTGAACTCATTCTATAACCAAGGATGTCCTTGAACTTCTGTTCCACGGCTGAGTGCCGGGGACAAAATGCCCTCTCTCATTTTTATATTTCATAGTCCGTTCCGAGTGTCCAGAGCACATGACACAAACACAGCTGATAAAACTGTCGGTAAACCTAAAAACATCCTGTTTTGCAGCTCCAGTTCCCGGCTTTGTGAGCTGTCATACACGCTGGGGCGGGCTTTGGTGATGCAAGTGTCTGAATCATTTCTGCTCCTGTAGGCAACTGCTATTAGAGTCACAATAAAACTCATTGGTTCACCAAGGTGGGCTTTGGTGGTTTCTGCACTTCCGTCTGTTATGGGGTCCTTATCTGGGGTGAGTAGGGAGGGGTGTGTTTTGTCTCCCCAGGGAAAATTTTGTCACTCAACACATAAATAGATGAAAAAAAAATCAAATCTTCAAAACAACGCCCCTTAAAACCGCTGATAGGTAACCCTTACCTCTACTTTCTAGCCACATTGTCTTCCCTCCTTTTCCAACTCTTCTTTTTCCTTCTCCCCTCTCAGTCCCCTCTCTGTCTGAAGCAAGATCTCACTATGTAACCAAGGCTGGCCTCGAATTTACAATCCTCAGAACTTCATCTTCTCAGTGCTCAGATTACAAGCACGTGCCACCTCCCATTGGCAGGTGTGTACGTTTGTGATTTTACATACACTTATTTAAGTCCCTCACTGCAGTACAATTTTACGTTATCATCACCACCATCACCATCACCACCATCACCATCACCACCACCACCATCACCACCACCATCACCACCACCACCATCACCACCACCACCATCACCATCACCACCACCATCTTTTTCCTAGTAAATGGTTTTATAGCCCTGGCTGGCCTGGAACTTGCTACTAGACCACTGTGGGTTTGAACTCATGGAGACCCACCTGTTTCTGCATCCCAAATAGTGGGATCAAGGGCAAGAGTCAAGGCTCGATGTGGTGGTGCACACCTTTAACCCCAGCACTCTGGAGGAGAAGCAGGAGGATCTCTGAGTTCTAGGCCAACTAGCCTACACAGTGAGACTTTTTCTTTAAACAACATCAACAAACATGCATTAATGATGCCTAGCTAATTATCATTATTATCTTGTCTGCAAGACAGGTTCTTATTATATAACTCTGGCTATCCTAAACGATGTAGACTAGACTGGCCTTGAACTCAAAGACATCTGTCTGCCTCTGCATCCCAATGGCACAAGCACATCCAGCTGATTATTATTATTTTTGTGACAATATTTTGTGTAGTTCAGGCTATACGCAAATTCCTTCTGTATCCAAGGCTCCCCCTGGACTCTGGATCCTCCTGCCTCTACTTCTTATTGCCTGGCTAATAGCACTACTTTAAAAATGCACGTGATTTTTTTTAGATGTATTTTATGTGTATGAATGTTTTGCTTGTGTGAGTATCTTTGCGCCACCCTGTATGCCCATGGCGATCAGAAGAGGCACTGGATCTCCTGGAACTGGAGTTAAGAATGGTTGTGAACCTCATTATGTGGGTATCGAAAAATGAACCAGGGTCCTCTGCAAGAGCTGAGCTCTAACTGCTGAGCTATCTCTCCAGTCCCTAATATTTTTATTTTATAAACAAAAATTTAAGGTGCAGTGATGAGCTAAAGCGTCTGACCAGAGGGCTACAGACAGTAAGAGAACAAACAGGTTCAATCCAGTCCAGTGACCCTGGGACCTCAGCCCAAGCCCACCACACCTCACACAGTTGATGAACTTTATGCAAACCTCAACTATAGAAACTTGAAATGATTCCACAAAGTCCCCCTTTGTGTGCAAAGTTTAAAGACACACAAATTCCTTGTGTTCGGGTCCTGGCTGCTCTTGTAGAGGATCCGGGTTCAGTTCTCAGCACCCACATGGTGGTTCATAAAGGTCTGTCACTCTAGCTCCTGGGATCTGATACGCTCTTTGACTTTCCTGGGCACTGGGCAAGCACATGGTGTACTTAGATGCCTGCAGGCAAAACAACAGGCAAAATAAATAAGTAAATCCCCAAAAGAAAGAAAGACCCCATAAATCCCAAATTTTTTTGTGTTTAAAATAAAAAATGCAGGGCTGGAGAGATGGCTCAGTGGTTAAGAACACTGACTGCTAGGAGGAACAACAATATGAACCAACAAGTACCCCAGAGCTCCCAGGGACTAAACCACCAACCAAAGAGTACCCATGGCTCCAGCTGCATATGTAGCAGAGGATGGCCTTGTCGGACATCAAAGGGAGGAGAGGCCCTTGGTCCTGAGAAGGCTGGATGCCCCAGTGTAGGGGAATGCCAGGACAGGGAAGTAGGAGTGGCTGGGTTGGTGAACAGGGGGAGGGGACACGGGATAGGGGGTTTTTAGAGGGGAAACCAGGAAAGAGGATAACATTTGAAATGTAAGTAAAGAAAATTAAAAAAAAAAAAAAAAGTTACACAGAAAAAAAAAGCATTGACTGCTCTTCCAGAGGTCCTGAGTTCAATTCTCAGCAACCACATGGTGGCTCACAGCCTAGTGGGATCCAATACCCTCCTCTGGTGTGTCCTAAGAAAACGTTAGGGTACTCATATACAGAAAATAAATAGATAAATTAAAAAAAAAGATTGTGGCTGGGCAGTGGTGGCACATACCTTCAATCCCAGCACTTGGGAGGCAGAGGTAGGCGGATTTCTGAGTTAGAGGCCAGCGTGATCTACAGAGTGAGTTCCAGGACAGCCAGGGCTACACAGAGAAACCCCAAATGTAGGGGGCTGGAGAGATGGCTCAGCAGGTAAGAGTACCAACTGCTCTTCCAGAGGTCCTGAGTTCAATTCCCAGCAACTACACGGTGGCTCACAACCATCTGTAATGGGATCCAATGCCCTCTTCTGGTGTGTCTGAAGATAGCTACAGTGTACTTAGATATAATAAAATAAATATTTTTTTTTTCTTTTTCAAGACAGGGTTTCTCTGTGTAGCCCTGGCTGTCCTGGAACTCACTCTGTAGACCAGGCTGGCCCTCGAACTCAGAAATCCGCCTGCCTCTGCCTCCCAAGTGCTGGGATTACAGGTGTGCACCACCACCACCCGGCTGCCCTCTACATAAATAGATCTTAAAAAAAAAAAAGAGAGAGAGAGAGCCACACAGCTGCCAGGCCGCAGAGACCGAGGGGCCGCGAAGCCCCAGCCGCCCAGAGCCCTATGCACAGCTCACTACAGAAACGCGTCTCCAATCCTGGGCATTAGGAATTATCCGAGGCTTGCTGGAATGCAGCTGTTACATCACTGCGCAGGACCGTCCACCGCAGCCCGATCTCAGATTAAGAAAGAATTTATGAATCTCTTTCAAGGGAAAAATAAGATCAGAAGTGAACGTCTGCTTTAAAAATGGAAACCAGCTTCTACTGGGCAAAGGGCCTTGCTAGCAGAATGTGAAGTCTAAAGAAAAGTATAAAGGGGGCGGGGGGCAGGGGGGCGGGTGTGTGTGTGTTTTCTTTCTTGTTCTTCTGGAGCCATGCTTTTACGCTTTTACGCTCTGAGCAGTCTCGGGAAACAATGCCGGCGTGAATACATCTGGCAATTTACGTCTCTGTCATACAGCTTTAAACTGTCTTGATTTTTGGTGATTTTGAATGCTTTTGAATCACTCATTGAACCATAAGAAAAAAAATGTTACTGTGAGAACTAATGATAAAAAAAATGTAAGCCGTGCAGACGCCTTATCTTGGGCTTGCAGCAGAGTCTGGCCATGAGAAGCTCAGCCTGTCTGGACAGGGTTAAGATGCACAGTCCGCTCCATCATCTTGCGGCCGGGCCGGCTGTCTTTCCTAATAAGGCGACTCCTGATAGATCTCTAAAACTCCAAACACTTCACAATTTTGGTGCTAACTCCTTCCCACCACCACATCTGTAAAAGATAAAGACGGAGAGCTGGCTCAAATAAATCATGTCCCGTCCAGCACGGGACGGCTCCAGAGTGGTTAAAGTCGTGATAGATGTGCATTTCACAATCTGGAAAGATGCCTGCTTCTCTAAGCTAACAAAGCAAGCTGTACAGTAACATGTAGATGTGACACAGTCCAGTTGTTGAAAATTCCTGTATGTGTGCTCATGTCTTTGTACGGAAAAAGAGCTACGACGGGCCCATCAAGACGGCTTAGCCGGTAAATGAGCTTTGTACCAAGACTGAGGACCTGAGTTCAAACCCTGGTGCCTGACCAAGTTGTCCACACACACAAGTAAACTTTTTTTTTGTTTTTTGTTTTTTTTTAATTAAAAAGGTCTACAAAAAAAAAAGTCTACAAAATAGGAATATATTAAGTCACTAACTGTGTTTGCCTATAGCAAGTAGTATCTGAGTAAGAAAACTATCCGGTATTTATTTATGATTTGCTGATCCTGACAGAGTCAGGCTGCTAAGTCTAGCCTGTGTCTGCTGAGATCAGTGTGGCCAGGGGAGGGGGAGTTACTTAACTGAACTTTAGTTCCAACACGGAGTGATGGTACCGCCCTCAAACACTGAGAGTTTAGTGAGCTAATAGTACATATCAAGTATTAGAGCCATCTCTGTCACAGAGAAGTGCCTCTTATTCTACTGTAAAAATGTTTATATCTATGGGGAGCATATGTACATGGTTTAATTAAAACCCTCAGGGGGCTGGGGAGATGGTAGCAGTTTAGAGCACACACCGCTTTACAAAAGATCCAAGTTTGGTTTCCAGCACCCATACCAGGGGGCTCCCAACTGCCCCTACCTCCAGCTCTACAGCCCACCCTGGGATCCAAGGACTCTGGCCTCTAGGATACCCACACTTTCCTGCACATACCCACATACAGACACAAATACATAATTATAAATAAAACCTTAAAACAACCGCTCAGCCCTATATCAATGACATAAAATAACACCTATGGGTGTAGGGTGATTAAAAGATAAAAGACCCCCCCAGAGAATTCTGATTATCAGCCAAACTTTCTATCAGCTCAGAGGCTGAAGGCAGGGGCGAAACAGTGGGTGTAGGGCTAAGTCCAAGCTGGGGAAAATGTAAGAAAATTCTGGAATGGGATAAAGACCATTTAAAAAAAAAAAAAAAGAATAGAAAAGAAAACAAAAACCCAAGGAGGAAAAAAGGGTTTGGGAGTTAGCTGGGAACCCGGGCTGAGGGACTGCACGGGGAGAAGGCAGGGTGTGGGCCTGGTGTCCTGTTCTGGCTTGTACGGAAGAATCCCACAAGCAGCTATCTACCTCATGCCTGAAGGAACAAGACAGGGCTTGCCCTGTGAAGGGAGCTCAGCCAGCAGCCAGACTGAAGCAGGATACTCAGGATGTGCCAAGGGGCGTGGTACCTTTAGCTGACCCTCCAACCATCTACTTGTCTACACAGCAGAGTCTTATCTCTTCAGAAGCCTAGAGCACGGGAGGCATTCTGAGCCTCCAGGTCTGGAGCTGGGAGGTAGAAGAACTTGCCCCAGGTCACCCAGTTTGGGGTGAGCATCAAAACATAAAGTTCCCCCTTCCTTTAGGTGCTCAGGTGCATAGTATGTCTATCCCTTCTGACCAGTTTTAACAAGAGTCTAAAGGAATCCAGGGGTGGGGGTGGGGTGGGGGTTGGGGGGGTTGGGGGGGTGGGGGAGTGGGGTGGGGCACATGACCTTGCTATACAGACCAGGTTGGTAGTAACTCATGGTCCTTGCAACTTGGCTTCCAAGTGCTGGGACTAGACCCGTGCTACATGTTCAGTTTACGTGGGAGGTCTTATTTCCCCATAAAATGACCAAGGTCAGTGGGTCAGTGGGTCAAGGTGCCTGCTTCTAAGCCTGACAGCTTGAGTTGGATGCCCCAGGACCCACATGGCGGAAGGAGAAAACCAACTCCTGCAAGCTGTCTTCGGATCTCCAAGTGTCTGGTATGACACACACGCATGCATATATAACAACAGAAGACTGACCCAGGAAAGGGGCTATGGTCCTCAAATATGAGAAAGGAAGCCAGGCTTGGTAGAATATGCATGTAATTCTACCACCTAAGAGGCTGAGGCAGGAAGGTCTCCAGTTCCAGGCTAGCCTGGGATACATAGCAATACTCTGTTCTCAAGAGTTAAAAGAATCTTTTTAGAAATATGTATCTGCATCCCCTACATATAATTCTAGGGAATCAAAGACTTTCTACTCATGTGTACTACCACTGATCTAGCTATACCTCCAGTTCTCTCAGGCAGTCTCTTTATGTATTTATTAGAACAAAGTCTTGCTATGTAGAGCAGGCTGTCTCGCCCCAGTCTTCCTGCCTCGGACTCTTGAATACTAGAATTACAGGCATGCATCATCACGCCCAGCTCCCAGGCTCCCTCTATTCCCTGGTCTCCACCTTCTAAGTGCTAGGATCCCTGACATGTAACTCAACGCCTGGCCCTGAAGCACTCTCAAATGGACAAAGATGGGATCCTCAGTTTGCGGGGGTGGAGAGGGCGTGGGTGGCCTGGGGTTCCATCTCCTCAGCCTGGAGTTCTCCATTCAAATCCTGAGGGGGAAGCAGCCCACATCTCCTCATTGAAAGAGGTTCCCCCACCAACTGGCTGTGTGGCTCGGAGCCTTCTAGTCAGCGAGGAAGCCAAAGAGGTGACGTCAAAGAGAAAGGAAGTTGGTCCCTGGCTCACTTTCCTAGGATGAGGTATTTCTGAGCAGCTCAGCAGGACCAGGGTAGCTGCAGCTTGCAGCCTGCAGCCTGCAGCCTGGGCAGCTATGGAGGTGTCTAGCCCTGATGCTTCTGGTTTGGAGTTTGGTAGTGGAGGGGACAAGAGGGGGTGGGGTCTTTCAGGCTCCACTATCCAGGGCCAGGGGTGGGAGGTGAGGGCTGAGGAGAGGCAGAAGATAAACAGCCAGTGGCAGTGATGGCTAAGAATGTGGGTCTGAGGCGGGTCAGGCCTGGTATCTGAACTCCACCCCCACGCCCCCATCCTAAGGAGAAGCCAGAGCTGTTGGCCCCCACCATCCCAGTTCCCGGTGATTAACAGAAGCCAGGGGAGGGAACAGGAATTCACGGCTCCTGAGTCAGAAGTTAACTGTTTCCAATCTTCCTTCCAAAGCTTGTCCGGGGCCAGAGGACTTTGCAACTGCTTTCCCTCAACCACTTGGATCCCCACACGGTTAGGACTGTATACTTAGGCAGGTTCAAAGCTAGATTCCACAACTTTCTAGTAGATGACACTGGGCAAGTTACAGAATTACTAACATAGGTTTTCCGGTCCAGATAAATGGGGCCCATTCCACTCGCCTGTGGGGCTTTTAGAGGATTAAAGGGGCTTATTACATCAAGTAAAAAGTGTGGTTATGGAATGCAGTAAGCTCCCAAGGAGTGGGCTGGGCTTGGGGGGGGGGCGTGTGCTGGTGAGGCGGGTCGGTCAAGGTGCTCGCCACCAGGCCTGACTAGCCAATCCCTGGATCCCATACGGGGCAAGGAGACAACTAACTCATGCAAGTTGCTCTCTGACCACCTGACCACCACTCATGCATCTATGCATGCACAAGAATACAGGATAAATAAACATCATCATCATCATCATCATCATCATAAATAAATAAATAAACATAATAAAAAATAAAAGAAGCCGGGAGGTGGTGGCACACACCTTTAATCCCAGCACTTGGTAGGCAGAGGCAGGCAGATTTCTGAGTTCGAGGCCAGCCTGGTCTACAGAGTTCCAGGGCAGCCAGGGCTATACAGAGAAACCCTGTCTTGAAAAAAACAAAACAAAAAATTAAAATAAAAAAAATAATAAAAGATGTCATTTCGGCTGATAGCATTTGAACCTTTTTCTGCCAGTTCCTCTGCCCAAATCAGTGATGTGAGGGGGAAGGATCAACTCAAGGCACATCTTCTGGTCTGAGGAAAGCCAGGGAGGAGGGAGGTGGAGCACGGGGGAGGTCTTGGCTCAGAGGAGCACGTCCGTGAGGCTATGGCCGTGGCCAAGCATCCGGCCTGCCTTTCCCTAACATCACCCGCTATCGTTGCTCAGGCTCAGACACTCCGAAACAGCTCTCAGTTGCACTCCCTGCTGTACCCTCTACGGCCCAGCCATATGGGATGTATTTAAAACCCCAGAAGCCATGCTGTCCACCTGCAGGGACAGCCCCTGCCGCTGTTCATGTCCAACACTCTAGATGTTTCTCGGTCTCCAGTTCAGACATCGCTCCCTATGGCTTCCCTTTGTAAGCTCAGGCCTGATCCGCCTCAGACTCACATTCTATACCTGTAATCACAGCACTAAGGAGGCTAAGAAAAGAGAACCGTGACTCTGAGGCTAGCCTCGACTACACAGTGAGAGCCTGCCTGAAGTGGGGTGGGGCGTGGGGTGGGGGTTGAACTGGGGATTAGCAGTTGTGCTTGCCTGGTGATTGACCTCTGGGAGCTCACAAGGAGCCATGAGGTGAGTCCCGCTTACCTCTGAGTATCTCACAGCAAGAACATGCCCGGGCATCTGTGAGCTGAGTGACTTGTTCAACTTGGCCTTAGATCTCAGACACTTACCTGCTTCTGTAATGGAGGAGGAACTCAATTTGTCCATGAGGCTGCCTTCTACCCTGGGCAGGATAAAAATCTCTGCCTAGAAAGTCACACAGCCCATCACATTTTGTGGTGATTTCTGTGAGAATGGCTCCCGTGGGCTCATATCTGAATATCTGGTATATCTTTTATTCTTTTTGTTTTGTTTTGTTTTGTTTTGTTTTTTTCGAGACAGGGTTTCTCTGTGTAGCCCCAGCTGTCCTGGAACTCACTTTGTAGACCAGGCTGGCCTCGAACTCAGAAATCCGCCTGTCTCTGCCTCCCAAGTGCTGGGATTAAAGGCCACCACTGCCCCGGCCTTTTATTCTTTAATACACGGTTTCACTGTGTAGCTCATGCTGGCCTTGAACTCAAGATCCTCCTGTCTTTGCCTCCTGTGCTGGAATGACCCACGCGTCACCGTTCCCAGTTTCTACCAATGTCCCTGTTTATTACATTTTTATTTATTTAATGTGTGTGTGATCATTAAAGTGTATGAACATATATAAGAGTTCAGGTGACAACTTACAGGGTCAGCCCTCGCTTTCTACCGTGTGGACTGAACTCAGGCTTGGCAGTCGGTGTCTTTAACTGCCGAGCCATCTGTCTTTGGAGACAAGGTCTTAGAGATCCACTAGTTCCCAACTACCGGGGAAGCAGGAAGAGTAACGCACACCTCGCTAGGAGTCATATATAAAATTCTAATGTAGGTAAAGCAGTCTACAGCGTCAGGAGCCAGAAGAGCAGTTATCTTGAGAGAAGGGTGCCGGGAGGCAAGGGGCATCTAAGTGATTGATGACGCCAGTGGTCTGTGTGCTGGTACCCAGGTGTCTTAAGCTGGCGGTGTGTCAGTGAGCTAGTTATTTTGGTACTTAACACAGTTAATTCTTTACTTAAAATTACATTTACTTAGTTAGGGTGGGGGTGGGGGAGGGACAGGCATGTGACCCGGCATGCGTGTCGGGAGGCAGAGAACTACCTTCAGGAGTGGTCATCTCCTTCCACCCTGTGGGTCCCAGGGATCAAACTCAGGTCGCTGGGCTCAGTGACACGGGCCTCAACAAGCTGCCATCTTGCCAACCCTCAACATTACGTTATTCCTCAATATCAAGTCTCTGGACAGAAGCCTCACTGATCTTAGCGGGGGCGGGCGGGGGGGGGGGATGACCTCTCCTATCCCACCATCCTCCAAATGTTCGCTTCTGGCCCTAGTTATTCACGGTCCAGCCTAAGACACCTTCCCGATGCAGCAGAGGGGAGGCCACCCATCCTGGGTAGCCTAGGAACAGAGTGTTGAGAGGAGGTGACGAGAGGTTTGAGACCGGCTCCCCAGACACGATGGATGGTGATACAGAGCAGTCTTCAGCAACTGGCCCTCCCCTCAGCCAGGAGGAAAGCAGCTGGCGGGGCTCCAAACCCCAGTTCCCTACCATTCATTCCTCTGAGGCAGATTTATGGGGCACTATAGGATCAATCCCCTGGGGCTATGGAGGCAGCCAACCAGGTTCTCCATCCGGGACTTACTGCTGACTGCTCCAGGGACTCCATTTTACATTGAAGGGGAAGGTACTAGCACCCGCTTTGCAAGGGATTAAAACACAGCTCACACTAGACTGTAAGCTTCCCCAAAGCGGGGACATTGTTTAGTTCACACTTTAGATGTCCCTGGAATATGCAGATTATCAATTAGGCATTTACCGAAAGAAGGAAGCAACTCCACACTAGGGGTGGTTTTTATACCAAAAGCTGAGCCGAACACAGCCATCTTGAAACTAAGTCAGGCTCAGCCAAGTTCACTAATGAACTCTGAGCTGCCATCAGCTTTCAAACTTACCCTAAGGGTTCCTAAGAGTTGGCCGATAGAGTGGGGCTGTCAATTGAGTCCTGAGTGTCTTTGACTAATGCCTTGAAGCTGCTTCTCTCAATTGGGCAAATGATGGGGAAATGCAGGAATAATCTTTTTTTTTTTTTTCATAGCCTTGGCTGTCCTGGAACTCACTCTGTAGACCAGGCTGGCCTCAAACTCAGAAATCTGCCTGCCTCTGCCTCCCAAGTGCTGGGATTGCAGGCGTGCCCCACCACCTCCGCCTGGCAGAATAATTCCTTTTTTGCGCACCTACTGTAAAGACTGTCTTTGTTTTACTCAAACGCTGACTTCCTGACTTCTGCACCAGAAGGCAGAGATCTGATTACAGGCGGGATGTGGGTATTGCTAAGCATCTCCTGTCTCATGGTTTTGTAAATATCTTCTGTCAGTTAAAGAGCTGAACAGCCAATAGCTGGGCTGGAGAGTTAAGGTGGGACTGAAAGAAGAGGGTCTCAGATAGGAAGCAAGGCAAAGTCCAGCCCAACCCGATGAAAAGGCAGGTGTCTTTTTTGGGAGATGGGTCGGGCATAGAAAGGCCCAGGGTTACAGGTAGGGTGGCTGTGGTCCATAACTTTTTTTTAAGATTTATTTGTAAGTACACTGTTGCTGTCTTCAGACACACCAGAAGAGGGCATCAGATCTCATTACAGGGTTGTGGGCTACCATGTAGTGGCTGGGATTTGAACTCAGGACCTCTGGAAGAGCAGTCAGTGCTCTTAACCACTGAGCCATCTCTCCAGCCGGGTACATCACTTCTAATAATTCTATTCATACCTCACAAGTTCCCACTGATCACTTATTTCTCCATGCTCTGAGATCACACTGGAAGGGCTAGAGACCTCGACACGGGAGGGGCCATAAGAGAGAAACAGTTCTGTTCCCCCCCTCAAGATGAACTTCTCTAGTAAAACCCCTAATATTAGGACCCTCAGAGAGGTTGTGTCCCCCTGTGGATAAATGTTTTTGAAAAATGCTACAATGAAAACATCTGATTATCTGGGCGTGATGATGCCGCCTCTGTCCACAGCACTCAGGAGGCAGGGGCAGGCAGAGCTCTGAGTTCAAGGCTAGCCTGGTTTAAATAGTGAATTCTAGGCCAGGCAAGGTTACATAGCAAGACCCTGTCTCACAAACAAACAAACAAACCAAAAACCAAGTGCCCAAGACCCAGCATTCCCATTCTTCCTGCCATACAACATGGGGCTCAAATTTTACATTCAAATCCTAGCTGGGCAACTGCACAATGAAAGTGCTAAAATCACAGCCACTGGGGTTTCTCTTGTAAAATGGGTTGCCGCGCTGGGTATGGGAGGCAGAAGCAGGCAGATAGATCTCTTGTGAGTTCAAGGCCAGGCTGATCTACATAGTTCCAGGCTAGCCAGGGCTACATAATGAGACCCTATCTTTAAAAAAGGGGTTGGGGGCCGGGCGTGGTGGCGCACGCCTGTAATCCCAGCACTTGGGAGGCAGAGGCAGGCGCATTTCTGAGTTTGAGGCTAGCCTGGTCTACAGAGTGAGTTCCAGGACAGCAGGAGCTACACAGAGAAACCCTGTCAAAAAAAAAAATAAATAAATAAATAAAAAGGGGGGTTGGGGATAGGGGTAAAAAAAAGAGGGGGGGGCTGACCTTGACAAGGGAGTCTTGATTTCTTCCAATGGACTTACTGGGCGCGGGCAAGCACCAGGAAGTAAAAGTTCTATCTGGGAGCCTCAAAGACGTTCATGAACTGTTGAGCAAATTAGAACCAGGAAGCGGAGCCTTTGTCTCTCCATCTTTAAAACTTCTGGCAGAGTTTGGCTATGGGGTTTCTCAAGTTCCACCTCTGAGATTAAGACCTCAAAGTATTTAATGTTCACCTTGCCCGCTTCAAGGGAATGTTAAGAGGGTAGAGCAAGCTCAGAGTTGTAGAAGGGCTTTGAAGAGAAAGACACACACACAGGAGCAAGGCGTTAATTATACTAGATCATTTCTTTGAGCTCGACTTCATAGCCGCTTGTAATATTCATAACCCAGGGGCAAGGAGGGAGGGTTGTAATATGGAAAGCATTGTTTGTTTGGCCAAACTTGGGGGTTTGTATGTACCTGCAGGATAAGCCTTCCAACCCTGTCAGATCCAGGGACACTGATGTTTCCAGAATGGGGAGTTAGGGTGGAGGCAGGGAAGTAGAAAACGTAGCAGCAGTTGGAGACCATGAGGAAAAACACTGGGGGATGAGACTTGCCTATTTTTGTTGTCGTTGGGGAAGATTTATTTATTTAAGTTTATAAGTTTAATCTTACAGTGCGAAGTACCCAACCCAAGGCCTTATTCTGCCCCTGAGCTGGAGCCACAGTTGCATTTAAGAAACAGCCTCTTGGGTTGATTCGGTGGTTAAGAGCACTAATTGCTCTTGCAGAGGACCCGGGTTCAGTTCCTGGCACTCATATCAGGAGACTTAACAATCTCTATACCTTCAGTACCAGAGAACTGGAGCCCTTTTCTGGCCTCCGTGGGCACACGTGTGGTGCACATACATCCATGCAGGAACCCGCAAACTACCCCCACCCCCACCCCCCCACCTCCACCCCTGCCGCCCCAATACACTGGACTATGGAGCTGGCTCACTAGGTGAAAGAGCTTGCTGAGCAAGCCTGGAAACTCGAGTTCAATATCAGGAAACCACAGAGGGAAGAGAAAAGAGACTTCTGGATGCACTCTGGCCACGAACAATAAATATTGTTGCTGGGTACTTCTTGTTCGTTTTGTTTTTTGATAAAGGGTCTCACTATACTGCCCTGGCTGGCCTAAGAGATCATCTGCCTATGCCTCCTGATAGGATTAAAGGCATGCATCACCACACCAAACTAAGTTTTTTTTTTTGTTTTTTTTTGTTTTTAAAAGAGCTAGGATTTTGCTATAGTCTCCACGTTGGACTGAATTCCTGGGGCCAAGAGATCCTGTCTCAGTATCTGAGGCAGCTGAGACTATAAACACACACCATCTAGCTTGGAAAGTCTCAACTTACTAGCACTAAGTGGGCCGGAAACTTGCTTTTACTTAATACCAAAGTGACTTCCCATTTCCAGGGAAGCCTGCCCCGAGAGTCAGTAGTGTTTGTAGGGAAAAAGAATCACAGTGAGCCAAGCACATTAGCCCGCTCTCTGTTTTATTAACCAGGTACATTCTTGGCACAAGCCTACCATTTTCACAATCATAAACCAGACATCGGAGAAAGCATTATTTCCTTAGGAAAAAAAAAAAAAAGGTTTAAAATTCGTGATATCACCAGGAAGCTCAGGCCAACTCAACCATGTAATCAAAGCCCTGATCAGCAACCTCAGGCCAAGTGAGGTGCCGGCTAATCTGATACTTTTTGCTTTAGTAAGGAAGATAAGACACAACTCAAAGCCATACCTGCTCTCCGAATACAGCAGAGGATGCGGAGGTGGGGGCGGGGGCGGGGGCGGGGAGGGGGAGGTAGATTTGGCAGAGGACTGGTCAGCCATAGGGCTTCCTCAGGGAGCCAGAATTGGATGTGGGGCCCTGGCCAAGTTAACATTTTTACAGGTTGGCTCAGTTGCAGTCTGTTAGCCCGCCAGTAATAAACCCATGTGCAAGATTTTAAAGTTTATGAGGCATGGCCTCTTAATGCCTGAGCTCCGGCTCCCTCCAGCCAAACCTTTAAGGGACCTAGCCTAGCCTGGGTGTTAATTGTTTTGTCAATCTGCAGAGTTATTTGAGAAAAGATTTTTTTGTTAAAGCGTTCTACAGACACAGGGGTCTCACTTTTCTTTTGGAGAAACAAAGGAGAATCATTCTGCCTCTCAGCGTGGACGCCCCCATATTCACGCTGTGGACATGTGTACCTGGGGTGAGAAGCACTAGAAAATGCTAGGTGGCAAATGCCTTTTGGAAAACAGCTGAAACTAGAGATCCCCTCCCAAGTTCTCTGGAACTTTACTCAAGGATCCGGGGTTACTCCTGGTTTAACAACTTGTGTTTAAACTACCGAGAAAATCCCACTGTCCTCTCTAGTCAAGAGCCTTCCAACCAGCTGATAGATGCCCGAGTCTCACGACACACTGGTTCTCAGCACCGAAACGACCCTCCACTTTCAAGTTTTTGAACTTTGAGTGGAGAAAAATCACAACAGAAAGATCAAAATGTGCTTTGATCGCTCACTCACTCGCCGGCTTGGGACACAGAGTACACCGGCCCTCCCCGCCATCCCACCCCCGAGACTCAAGTGATCTAGCATCCTAGTACCAAGACGCTTAGAGTGAGGGACCTAGTGTCCCCCGTGCGTGATGCCCTCCGCCCAGGTGTGCTGGCCATTCGCAGGCGGGCGGCAGGGGCGCAGGCCCTCCGGGAATGGCAGGGTTAAGAGTGCATTCCAGCTGCCCGGGAAGAAGGGGGGCGGGGAGGGCAGCCTGGAGAAGAGAAACAGACCCGGTCTGTCTGTCGGGAGACACAAAGCACGGTTCACAAAGGGGGCCAGAGAAGGGGCGAAGGGGGCTGCTCCGGGCACGGTTCATCCCCACACCTGCGCAGGGGTTGCGGGAGGAATGTGCATTGCGCATTCCTCTGCTGTGGCGGGGCGGGAGAGTTTTCCACGTCGGGGCTGGGTGAGGGGCTCAGCCGCGAGGCACTAAGAGGTCAAGGCAAGCAACAACAGCAGCAGCAGCAGCAGCAGCAGCAGCAGCCAGGCACAGAGGAGTTGGACGTTAGCGCTAGTAGACACGGTTGCGCAGTCCTCTCGCGCCCAGCCCAGCCCGGGAGCCACTTTCTGCGCCTCCCCGGGATGTGAGGTGGCTCTAAGACGTCCCAGTTCTGGTCTAGACAACCCTCCGATGAGCCCCAGTAAAGCGAACCACGTGCGGTCTTCCGCACTGTGGTTCCCATCCAGGCTGGCTCCGGGAGGGGTCTTACCTTTCCCCAGCGCTGGGCTCGGCTCCAGGTCAGTCCTTCCTACCTCCAAGGTCACTCCAGCCTCCCCGATGAAGCCGGCCCGGTAGGACTCGGAGACCGCGCCGCGTATCCAGCAAACCTGAGTGTGAGGGCAGAAGGGTTAAGGAGGAGGCTGAGTCACAGGAGTGCCTGATTCTGAACACCCATCCTTGGGAGTCCGCGGTGGGCCCCCGGGACAACCTTGGCGCCAAGGAGCACAGCCCTAAGATTCCCCCGACGCCATCAGAGTGAGAACCCCACCCGCCCTCCAGGGAGCAATCTGAGTTAGGACCATGGCAAAGCACTGTGGTACCTGGAGCAGGAGGAGCAGGAAGGCGAGAGGCCCACTAAGAAGCTCCATGACTGAAGAGAGGTGAGGAGGCTGCCGCGACGGTGGGGACGCGTTCCGCTAAGCTCCGGGTGCAGCTTTGAGCATCGCGGCTCGCCGGAGCCCGCGGGAGGAGGCCAGGTGCGCTCAGGTAGCTGCTGATTGGTCCAACGTCACGAGGTCCCGCCCCCTCGCAGGTGGGGTCGAGACCAGCCTGCCGAAGGCACTCTCGAAACCCCTAATGGTCCTCCGTGGTGCCCTCCTCCGTCCTCCCTGCTCTTCTGGAACTACTTCTGAAAGGTACCCCCGTGGCTCTCGCAGTTTCTGGCTTCGATGGAAAATAATCTAACAAAACAAAACCCCCAAGCCACTCCACCTCAGCCTCTGCAGCACGGGAAGACAAATATTCCATTGCTGGCAGCTACAACGGAAAAAAAAAAAAAAAAAAAAGTGGAGACGCATCTGAAACCCGACCAAAAAAAAAAAAAAAAAAAAAGAAAGAAAGAGGCTCCCCATTCATGCTGCCGGAGGCGCTGTGTTCAAAGCTTTGATGGAGGCAGGGCGTGTCTTTACACCAGATACAGTGGGGTCTGCCCTCTGCCACTTTCTCCACCTCCCACATTTGCCTGGCCGTGGGGGCGAGGGGTGGGGGAAGCTCTGGGGTTTTAAAAGTGGCATCGAGGTCTCAAAGGACCGCGGTACGCGATCTGATATACGTTTGAGAGAATAGTTACTTCCGTTTGCAGCCGGACAAATGGAAGGAAGCTAGTACAGAAAGCCCCAGAGTTCGGAAGCCATAGTAGTTTCAAAGGATTTGATAATCCCAGCACTTGGGAGGCAGAGGCAGGCGGATTTCTGAGTTCGAGGCCAGCCTGGTCTACAGAGTGAGTTCCAGGACAGCCAGGACTACACAGAGAAACCCTGTCTCGAAAAACCAAAAAAAAAAAAAAAAAAAAAAAAAAAAGGACTTGAGGTAGGGAACAAGTTATTTGTTATTAGCCCCATTACTACCGGCACCCCCAATATAAATATTTTCTTCCTCCAAATATAAATGTTTCCTTGACTTTATGTTAAATGCAAACAATGGAGATTTTTGCCATATTTATTATCGTCATATGTGTGAATGGCCCGCTGCACACATACGGAGGTTGGAGGGCGACTTTGTGGAGTGGGTTCTCTCCTTCCTCCTTTCAGTGGGTTGTGGCACTGAGCCCAGGTTGTCAGGATTGTGCTTTACCTGCTAAGCCATCTCTGTTGCCCATTTGTTTGTTGTTTGTTTGTTTTTGTGGTTTTGTTTTGAGGCAGGCTCTCACATTGTAGTCTCAGGCTGGCCTTGAATTCATTGCAACCGTTCTCCCATCTCCGAATTGCTGGGACTAAAGACATGACCCACAATGACGAGCTTAATAATGATGATTTAAAATAAAAAAATGTAATCTCAGGCTGGCCTTAAACTGGGAATGGCCTTGAACTTCCTATTTTCCTGCCTCTACCTTCCTAGTACTAAGATCTTGTACCTAGGGCTGGAGAGATGGCTCAGTGGTTAAGAGCACTGACTGCTCTTCCAAAGATCCTGAGTTCAATTCCCAGCAACCACATGGTGGCTCACAACCATTTGTAATGGGCTCTGATGCCCTCTTCTGGTGTGTCTGGAGACAACTACAGTGTTCTCATATACATAAAATAAATTTAAAAAAATCTATAAGAATAATCTTGTGCCTAGTACTAAGACTTGCTTCCCCATACCTGGTTCAGGTAGTTGATGGGAATTGAACCCTGGGCTTCATGCATGCTAGACAGTCTATCAACTGAACTACAACCCCAGTCCCAATAATGGCAATTTTAAATGTAGCTTTTATTGCCCTGAAATACTGTACATAGTAAAACTAGCTGCTGCGTGGTGCTTGTCCCGGTGCGAGCTCTCCTGGTGAGCCAGATCGTGTTCCTCCTCTGTGTTGTTCTTTCAACTATACTGGACGAGAGTGACTGACTGTCCTCCTTAGTTACACAAGAGGCACACAGGTCCGTGGGCAGGCACAGGCTCCGACTGCCCCACCCCACGTGCCCTTTCCCTGGAAAGGCATCTCTCCCCCATCCCCCACCCCGCTTCTCTGCAGTGCTGGAGACTGAACCCAAGACTTCACGCTTGTCAGGCAAGCGCTCTACTGCAGAGCCTCAGCCTCAGCAGCTCCTCCTGAGATGAGCTAACTAATTTCTGAACTAATGTATCTTCCCCTCCCCCCATTCTCCAAGTGCGCCCCCACCTTCCATCGCTCTCCAGAGAACCCCAGGATGGTATCTCTTCTCCCCCTCTGCCTTCTTCTCCACCTAGCTCAGATTTAAAAGCTTATTTAGAGGGGTTTTGTTTTGTTTGCCTTCAAGTATTAACCTGAACCTACCTGTCCTTCCTACCCAAGTCTCTGGCTGAGAGGCGGAACCCATGATGTAATCCGGCAAGCATTGGCTCTACTCGCTTTACTGCGTGGGATTTAGACTTGGGTCCCATAACCCAAGACATAACCCTTACCTATTCAGCTGTCACTTGGGACCATTTTGATACCTACCCTGGAAAGTACTGTACGAGAGCCAGGAGAGGGGTGTGTGCCTTTAATCCCAGCAAGGGATGAGGAGGCAAGAGGACTGCTGCAAGTTCAAGGACAGCCTACACTACACAGTGGGCCTTTGTTTCCCATATAGGTGGGTAGATGAGAGGAGACAGCTCAGTGGATAATGTGCTTTGGTGAGTCCCAAGTTCAAGCCCCCAGATGCCATGGACTATGGATGGCAGTAGTCCATCTGTGAGGCTCCCCTGTGGAGAGATGGGAAGAAGGAAGCCAGCAGGCCAGCTAGCCTTGTTTATACAGTGTCAAACAGCAGAGACGCAATCTCAAACAAGGTGAAAGATAGGACTGTCTCAGAGGTTGGCCTCCGGCCACGCACGTGACCCCTACTCATACTCATGAACACACATCCCTCTCCTTGTCTGTCTGTCTGTCTCTCTGTGTGTCTCTCTCTGTCTCACATACACACAGGGGGGCAAGAACTCGGCTGTATTAGAATTAAACGAATATGCGAAGATGTGTACTTGAGGATTAAACAGATTAACGTGTTAAAAACGCTGAGCTCGGTAGCAGGCACTGAGCGAGAGCCCAGTGCGGTCGGTCGGCATTAGGGCTCTAGGATGCGGCTCATTTAGCTTTCTCTGCCTCGCCAGCCAGGGAACTGGCTAGCGAGCGCTCCCAGTTCCACAACTAAGAGAATGAGCAGCGTCGGAATCCTTCCATTTCTCTTCTGCCATCTCTGGAGTCTTCAGTGATCCGCGCAGATCCCAGCAGCTGGGGTAGGAGGTGGTCCAGCTCCCCTGCTGGGGACGCTTGCCACACTCTAGGTGCCCGCTGGAGTTGCTCAATGCTACCTAGGTTACTAGAGGGGACAGGGTGGCTGGACCCATCCTCGCCCCCCAAAGCTCCCCCAGCGCCGGCCCGGAGCCAGACGAAACCATTAGGCAGACAGTTAAACACAAACGAGCCTCAGGGTAGAGGCCCTAATTAAGTAAACACTCGGCTGGAGAGCTGCGGAGCGCGCTCATTTCCGCCTCCTTCCAGGGCACTCAGCATTCCGGCGGGGGGCCCCGCGAGCAGAGCGGAGAAAACGATACTCAGCTCCTCGGCGAGCCTGGACCGCGACGCTGCCTTCCGCGCAGCTTCCCCAGCTGGTCATTCATCAGTTCATTCATTTAACTAAATGAACCTCAGTCTTGAGTTTCCGTTGAATTTCCCCGATAGCCTGATCATGAGTTCAAGGCCAGCATGGGATATCTGTGCATCTGGCTGATGCTCTCTTTGGGACTAGGTCCGTGCTCACACCACCGTTACCCTTCTTTATCCCGCTTCTCTCCTTTGGTTAACAGTTCCTCCTGGGAGCACTTGATGTTTCTTGTTGGGAATGTGAATCCTTAAAATTGGTTCCTGGAATCCCATCATGGGCAGGGCAAGCTTGGAACTAAAGAAAGACCAAGCGCTTCTTCTGTTTGGGGAATGTTTCAGAAGCCAGACATGGCGTGATGAGGAGGCTGTGGTTGTATGTGCCACCCCAGAAAACGAATGCGGCTGGGGAGACGCTCTGTCACAAAGGGAACACACGGAGTCTAGCACCTTACAGTGGAAGGTTTGCCCAGGTTGGACTCTGAGCTTCCGGAACCTTCACATCTATATTAGTCAGTTTTCTGTCACAATAAGAAAATGCTGGAGACATGCAAGTTAGAAAGAGAAAGGTTGGTTTGGAGTTCTGGAGGTTCCAGTCCACAGCTGAGAGACCCCAAAGCCTCCTGGTAACCTTGGAAACAAAGACTAGAAGAGGAAGGAGCCCAGAGCTTCAGAACGCGCCCTAAAGGAGAGAGATGTGGGGGCTGGTGCAGGGCAGGTCTCACGGGGTCTCCCAGCTGATGCTGCAGAAAAAGGATTCAGGAACTGGTGGTGTGTGTGTGTGTGTGTGTGTGTGTGTGTGTTCTTTAGTGGTGTAGCCACTTGGAAGTTATAAATTGCCACTCAGGCTCGTGCAAACAACTCCACCACCTCAAGTCAGATACACTGAAAACCACGTGGAGACAAGTAGGTGTGATTAAGAGGGAGTCAAAAATAATTGGGGGAGCTGGGCAGTAATGGCACTCGCCTTTAATCCCAACACTTGGGAGGCAGAGGCAGGCGGATTTCTGAGTTCGAGACCAGTCTGGTCTACAAAGTGAGTTCCAGGACAGCCAAAGCTACACAGAGAAACCCTGTCTTGAAAAAACAAATAAAAAAAAGAAAAAGAAAAAAGAAAAACCAAATAAATAAACAAAAAACAAATAATTGGAGGCCAGGGGGTGTAAATGTAATCAAAGTACAATGCATAGCATTGCCCTAAAAATTAACTTTAGGAATCAAAAATCAAGGGGCTGGTGAGATTGCTCAGCAGTTAGAGCACTGTAGCTCTTGAGGACCCTGGTTCAGTTCTGAGCACCCACGCGGTGGCTCACAACCCGCTGTAACTTCAGTTCTAGAATTCGATGCTCTCCCTTGGCCTCCACAGGCATCAGAAACACACAAGTGGTGCACATACACACATGTGGGCAAACATACACAGAAAATAAAGTCTAAAAAGGTAAAAACAAAAACAAAAACAAAAACAAAACAAAGCTGATTTGGCGCTAGAGAGATGGCTCAGGGCTGAGGAGCGGTGCCTGTTTTTGCAGAGAAAGTTTTTTTTTTCTTTCTTTCTTTTTTCTTTTTTTAATTTTTTCTGAGACAGGGTTTCTCTGTTTAGCTGAGGCTGTCCTGGAACTCACTCTGTAGACCAGGCTGGCCTCGAACTCAGAAATCCACCTGCCTCTGCCTCCCAAGTGCTGGGATTAAAGGTGTGTGCCACCACTGCCCGGCTGCAGAAAAAGTTTTAACTGGGTTTGTTCCAGGCACCCACACAGCTGCTTACAGGCACGCTTAACTCCAGGTCCGGGGGATCTGAAACCCACTTCTGGCTTCTCTAGACATGCACAGATTGTACATGCAAACAAAATACTCATACGCATAAAATGAATTTAAACCCCTTAGAATTTGTAGCATTAACAAATCAAGAATGTGTCCCCAATGATCACCAGGCATGGGGTTTCTCTGTGTAGCCCTGGCTGTCCTGGAACTCACTCTGTAGACCAGGCTGGCCTCGAACTCAGAAATCCACTTGCTTCTGCCTCCCAAGTGCTGGGATTAAAGGCGTGCGCCACCACTGCCCCTCTCACGTGTGATTTTTTTTTTTTTTTTTTTTTTTTTTTTTTTTTTTGAGAGAGGATTTCACTTTGTAGACTTTGAGTTCCCGGAACTCACTTTGTATATCAGGCTAGCCTCAAACTCACAGAGATCTGCCTGTCTCTCTGCCTCTGAGTGTTGAGATAAAGGAGTGTACCACTGTACCTGTCCCCAGCTTAGCTCTTAAATACTCTTCTCATTTCTCATTTGCGGACCTTGGAGACCAATCCTTTGGAGACTTTGGGGCGCGGGGGATCTGGGGATAAAACCCGGGGCTTTGTGTGTGCCAGGCACTGCACCACTGAGCTGTTTCCCCAGACCACTTTAGGAGACAAGGATCCAAACTGTAATAGCATTCCAACAGCGCAGAGCCTCTTGGACACCTTCCAGGTCCGTGGGGCTGGAGCTCTTTTGTTCCTTTTTCCTTCCCAGAAAATAGCCCCTTCTCAGCGTTTCTTGATTGCGTTTTGTATTTAAACACTTGCCCTTTACTGTGCTGCAAAAGTCTCTGGTGCCTCTGCTTTCTTCTCAGTGTCTGTTGCTCTACCCTCTGCTCCCTTTCTCCCCCTTTCCTCCCACCTTAAGCCTTCCTCGGGGACAGGGGCTAAGCCTGTCAGAACTGAACAGTCCAGACTTCCATACCCACACAGGAAGTGCATGTGGCGTTAAAGGTAAGGCCCACAGACCCGAGATTGCGCGCTCTGTGTGTGGTGTGTGGTGTGTGTGTGTGGTATATGGTGTGTGTGTGTGTGTGTGTGTGTGTGTGTGGTGTATGATGTGTATGTAGTGTATGGTGAGTATGTGTGTGATGTGGTGTGTGTGTGGTGTATGTATGGTGAGTGTATGTGTGTGTGTGGTGTGTGTGTATGGTGTATGGTGAGTGTGTGTGTGTGTGTGTGGTGTGTGTGTGGTGTGTGGTGAGTGTGAGTGTGATATGTGGTGTGTGTGTGGTATATGTGTGATGTATGGTGAGTATGCATGTGTGTGTGCTTTGTGTGTATGTACTGTATGGTGTGGTGTGTGTGTGTGTGTGTGTGTGTGTGTTCTCAGTACATGCAGCAGGCGGGTGCAAACACACAGATGTATGCGGATGGAGGTTTGGGGCTGCTTTTCATTCAGGAATCTTCTATGATCTTCTACCATATCCTTTGAGCCAGGGTTTCTCATCAAACCAGAGCTTACCAATACAGCTACCTTCACTAGCCAGGTTCCTTTGGGGGATCCCAGTTTCCACCTTCCCAGGCAGAATGACAGGTGAGCCACCATACCCACCGAGCGTTTATAGGTGTTCGGGGGATCTGAACTCTGGTTCTTTTGCACTTTTGCAAAACAAAAACAAAAACAAAAGAAAAAAAAAAACAGCCGGGCATGGTGGCGCATGCCTGTAATCCCATCACTTGGGAGGCAGAGGCAGGCGGATTTCTGAGTTCGAGGCCAGCCTGCTCTACAGAGTGAGTTCCAGGACAGCCAGGGCTACACAAAGAAACCCTGTCTCTAAAAAACAAACCAAAAAACCAAAACCAAAAAATAAAAGCACTTTTGCCAATGAACCATATTGCCACCACTTATTTTTTAAGATAGTGTTTCATGTAGCCCAGGCTGGCTCTGAAGTCACTAATAGTTGAGGATGAGCTAGAACTTGCAGTGCTAGGAGTCCATGGCTCCCAGCTTATGTGGTATTAGGGATGAAAGCCCTGAGCATGCTAGGAAAGCACTCCAACACAGCTCGAGAGTCAGCCCTTGTTTTTATTGAGGCAGGGTCCTCGGCTGACCTCAACCTTGATTATGTATGTCAGGCTAGCCTGAACTCCTGATCCTCTGCCTCTGCTGGGATTACATGGGTTTGAATCAACCCATTGGAAGATGATTGCCTGGGTATCTACTAACCCCTTTCCATCCCCTGGAGCTGGTAATCCCCACTTGGGTGATACCAAAACCACCCCTTCACCTTGCCATGCAAACCTGCTCCCATAAGCCTCCTTAGCAAGAGACAGCTGCATCCTGCCCGCAGCTTGGGCTGAGCCAGCTGGGAGCCCTTGGCTCGTGGCACCTTCCCTACTGGTGTCTATGTGACTCCCCAGAACATCAGGAGAGGTCCATTTCCGGCCTTTACACAGACTCTTTCCTCGGAGCCTTTCCCATGCCTGCAAGGTCTCTGCTCAGATGTGAGTTCTCAAAGAGCCTCTCCCTGATGACCCTGCATAGTCAGCATCCCCCCAATTCTCCCCTTGCAGCATCATCATCATCATCATCATCATCATCATCATCATTTTGAGACAGAGTCTTTCTATGTAGTCCTCAATAGCCTAGAACTTAAGTAGACCAGACTGATCTTGAGCTCACAGAGATCTGCCTGTGTCTGCCTTCTGAGTGCTGGGATTAAAGGCATGCTCCTTGGTCTACATAGTGAGTTCCAGGACAGCCAGAGCTATAGAGAGACCCGGTCAAAACAAAACAAAACAAACAAAAATAATAAAGTGTTTGTTTTGTTTTGATTTTTTTTGGGGGGGGGTTTGGTAAGGTACCAGACTATAATGATTGGGATTCAGAACTCAGAGTTGTGCTATCTAGCTTTAAATCTTGAATTTAGCTCAACTTAGCCACGAGACTCTGAGTAAGTGTCCACGCATCTCAAAAGTCATCTGTACAATGGATGTTTGTAAGGTACTGTATGACTTCAAACCTAAAAGATCAGAATAACGTGCTTATTGTCTTTCTTTATGTGGAGAACTCCCTATGTGAGAAAGGATCTTAAAAAATAAACAACAAAAAAAAACTAGTTTAATCAACTTGCAGCTGAGTAATCAGAAGAACTAATGAATATCTTTTAAAAATATTTAAATTGTTTATGTCTGTGAGTGTTTTGCCTGCATGTATGATATTTATGTGAGTGCCTGGTGCCCATGGAGGTCCCTGAAACTGGAATTACAGATGATTGTGAGCCAAACTGGAATTACAGATGATTGTGAGCCGACATGTGGGTACCCTGGAAGAACAGCCAGTACTCTTAACCAAATCTTTCCAAACCCTAATGAGCATCTTCTAATTACTGGTTTTTACTTGTGTGTGTGTGTGTGTGTGTGTGTGTGTGTGTGTGTGTTTGTGTAGTATATGTATGAGTACATATTTTTGTGGGTATGCATATGTCTATTGGGTGGGTGTGCTCTTTTTTTCTTTTCTTTTTCTTTTGTTTGTTTGTTTGTTTGTTTGTTTGTTTTCCGAGACAGGG
Source organism: Apodemus agrarius (assembly GCA_964023405.1). Classification (NCBI taxonomy): domain Eukaryota; kingdom Metazoa; phylum Chordata; class Mammalia; order Rodentia; family Muridae; genus Apodemus; species Apodemus agrarius. The sequence goes on from OZ030024.1 coordinate 23,120,282, forward strand.
TTTTTCTGTGTAGCCCTGGCTGTCCTGGAACTCACTCTGTAGACCAGCTGGCCTCGAACTCAGAAATCCACCTGCCTCTGCCTCCCAAGTGCTGGGATTAAAGGTGTGCGCCACCACTGCCCGGCAGGTGTGGGTGGGTGTGGTGTGCTCTTGTTGTGAGGTTTCCACCAGAGAAGGTACTGCGCAGACAGCTGTAAGCTAATAGAAAATGTAAGGACAGTCTCTTTGGGCGTTGTATAAAGGTTGTCTTTGTATTATTCAAGTGCTGATTTCCTTACTTGCAAAGAGTTGAGTACCACTCACTTTGGTATTGTTATTTTTATGAAGCATTTACTGTCTAGGTGTTTTGTAAATATTCTTCTCCACACCAGTTGGATTGGTCAATAAAGAGCTGATTCAGAGTCGGGCGAGGTGGCACATGCCTGTAATCCCAGCACTTGGGAGGCAGAGGCAGGTGGATTTCTGAGTTCGAGGCCAGCCTGGTCTACAGAGTGAGTTCCAGGACAGCCAGGACTACACAGAGAAACCCTGTCAAAAAAACAAAACAAAACAAAACAAAACAAAACAAAACAAAAGAGCTGATTCAGACTTTGACTGGGCAGAGGAGAACTTTTGGTTCCAGCCTAGAGTCCCAAGGAGAGAGAGGTAGAGGAGCTTCCGTGTGGAAGGAAGAGGTGGAGCGGGCCACCAAGAGAGTCATCGTGAGATCCTGAGCCCGGGCAGGACCAGGGCATTTATCTGAGTATTAATATCTTAACTGGGCTAGAACAGTTCAGAACCTGTCCAGCTTAGCTTTGCAGCTTATTAATACAGATGCCAGCTCTCTGTGTCTAATACTCAAGAACTAAAATGGGCAGGAGCAGAGTGTAGACGCGCCCTGCAGGTATTCAGGAGCAAAAGGGGTAGAGAACCCCTCCCCGGAAAGAACTGCATTTATGAGAAAGTCTCTCTGAGCCAGCTGGTGACAACACTGGGCATTTGAGACTTCAGTGTGGCACCGACCTTTCCCGGGTGAGCTTTTAAGCAGGGAAACCAAGTCCTGGATTGACATACTTCAGTGAACAAGGACAGTTAGCCAGAAGTGGAACTACAGATGCTAACAAGGCTAGTGCATTGAGAGACTTTTCCCTGAACGTCCCTTTTCCCTTTTCCTTTTGGGCTTTGGCGGATTAGATCTTTGTTTTTGTTTTTGGTGGGTAGTGCTGTCTCCGTGCTGAGTGGTGTTTCCATGGAGTCAGTTGTGCTGAGGTTGGAGCTGTTCCACTCTCGCCCTGCTTAGGACCAGAGAGGTCCACCTCAGGTGTCTTCTTCACGTGGCTTTCCGCTTCATTTTATGAGAAGAGTCTCTCGTTGAACCCAGAGCTCACCAATATATAGCTATGTTGGCTAGCCCAAAAGCTGTGTGTGTGTGTGTGTGTGTGTGTGTGTGTGTGTCTGCCTTTCTGTCTGTTAAGGTTACAGACTCATGTTGCCACACATGACTTTCAGGTAGGTGCTGGGGATCCAAGCTCAGATCCTCGGTGACTTTACCTACTGAGCCATGGCTCCAGCCCCAGGCGGGGATTTTGATCTCTTTTGTTCACTGCTAGATTCCCAGTGCTTAAAGCAGCCTGGCATCAAACACTCAAATAATTTATTGAATAAGTGAGACCAACAAAACAACAACTGTTAGCATCTGGCAGGGTGCTAAATGCATAGGAGAAGCAAAATCAATGTCGCCCTGACCGACCTCACACAAGAGCGCTCCAGTGCACTCCGAGGAGGGAGAGCCTTTCTGCAAAGTGCCACACAAATCACGCACACCACGAGAAGACAAATAACCACAATTCCGTGTTACTCACTGCACACCAGACTTGCAGCCGCGTGCTTTCCTGTGTGAGCTTAATTCTTCTAATCCACACAATTCTATGAGGTAGAATTCATAGATTCCCACCCCCCCTCTAATCAGGGTTTCTCTATACAGCCCTAGTTGTCTTGGTTTTATATCTTAAGAGTAAGAGGTTCTGTCCCCTGTCCAAGGCCAAACAGCAAGGAAGAAGTGAAACTAAGCTGTACCCACCTCTGGACTCCCAGATTTATTGCCAACCCACTATTGAAAAGCATTTTCTAGAATGAACTTGGAGAACATGTTTTATATGGGAGAAAGAAAGAATACCTGAATATTGGTGACGTTGCTGTTTTGCTGAAGATTGAACCCAGAGCCTTGCAGACACAGACAAGGGTTTTAGCCACCGAATGAGCTCCGTTCCAAGCAGCAATCCTTTTCCTCAAGAATCTTTGAAAATAAACATATTTGACCTTGTTTCAAGGTTAAACTCTGGGCCTCCTGAGAAATATTTAGATGGAGACTTTCTTCCCATTTTTGGTAGTAAAATTCTTAGAGCTTTACTCCCCCCCCCAACCCACTTATGGGGAGATCTCATAGACCACAGGATGTTTCCCAGTCTTCCAGGAAGTGGCCTTAAAACTGAGTGAAGCCGTTTCTGGGCATGCTCCATCCAGGGCTTGTCACAAACTGTTTCATAATCTTTCTTCTTTGAGTCTATCCCTGACTTTCCCGGGAACCTCCTTTTGGCTGTGTGATGTCACTGGCCATCATTTAGGTGCTGAGACAATTCATCTGCTTCCATTGAGAAATCTCTCCTGCTTCCCTTCCTCTGAGTCATGAGTGAGGCAGAGCTGACTTCAGGGCTTAGTGAGTGCCTGCCAAGGCCTGAGCAATTACCTTCCAGAGACCAGAAGCCACGCATGCATATGGCGGAAGAATCAATAGAGCACTCACAATTCCTCAGATCTCACTGGAGGTAACAGAGACTTGGAATTCTAGAGCCCACCCCTCCCAGAAACCTTAAGGAAAATAATAACAGCGTCTCTCAGAAACATTCTTCAGTTACCTCAGACAGGCAGGACTACCCTTGAGGATTATCTCCCAGATTCCCTTCAGCGATGATGTCCTTAAGGGCTCAGCCAACAGGAGACACTATTGGGGGCTGGAGGGGGGGGTGGTAAAGGAAAAGCTTGTGACGTCATTCTCTTTAATCTCTGAGTTTCTGTTCTGTTCTGTTTGGCCTCTCAGGCTCTTCATTACTCTGTTTAAATTCCCTCTCACTTAACTACTTGGCTGGACTCTGACTGAAAGAAAGGCTAGGCTTGGTGCTGGAGAGGTGGATGGCTCAGCCACTAAGAGTGGAAATGAACTTGCAGAGGACCCGTTAGGTTCTTGTCTCCAACACTGGGCAGATTAGAACCACCTGGGACCTTAGCTTTAGGGGAAACCATCGCCCTCTTCTGGCCTGCATATGTAACTGCACTCAGGAGCACATACCACCCATATAGACACGGACATACTTTGGTCAGCTGTTGGTGCCCATCTGGGGGTGATTCCCGCAGGAGATATTAATCCAAGGATTCTAGAGACTAACCCCCAGGGATAATTAGACCACCTGCCATCTCCATCTTGATATGACTTTCTTGGAGCATCTATCAAAAATGGGTTTCCCTGGGGACCTCTTTTATTTAAAACAATTTAAAATTATTTCAGTCCCATCTCTATTGCTATAACAGAATCTCACAGACTAGGCAGTTTATAAAGAAACATTTGAGACAGATTCCTCAGCTCACGCATTTTCTGAAGCTCAGTTGAAAGAGGGAGTGGTAGCCGGGCGGTGGTGGCGCACGCCTTTAATCCTAGCACTCTGGGAGACAGAGACAGGCAGATTTCTGAGTTCGAGGCCAGCCTGGTCTACAGAGTGAGTTCCAGGACAGCCAGGGCTACACAGAGAAACCCTGTCTCAAAAAAAAAATCCAGGCACAAGTATGGTTGCTTCCAGTACCTCTCTCTCTCTCTCTCTCTCTCTCTCTCTCTCTCTCTCTCTCTCTCGGTTTTTCTGTGATTAAGAGCACTGACTGTTCTAGAGGATCTGGTTCCAGTCCCCAACACCCACATGACAGCTCACAGGCTTCTGTGACTCCAGTTCCAGGGGACCTGATGGTGTCTTCGGGCCCCCCAAAACACCAGGCAAGTATTTGGCACATGCACAACTAAGCAGGCGAAGAACTCACATACATAAAAAATAAAAAGGAAATAAATATGTATTCTTATCTATCTGATAGAGATGATAGATGAATGGATGGATGGATGGATAAGTAGGTAGATAGATAGGTAAATGGATGGATGGATGGATGGATGGGTGGATGGATGGATAGATGGATAGATGGATAGATGGATGGATGGATGGATGGATAGATGGATGGATAGATGGATGGATAGATGAATGGATGGATGGATGGATGGATGGACAGGTAGATAGATAGATTGATAGATAGATGGATAGATAAATGATAGATGGATGGATGGATGGATGGATAGATGGATGGATATATAGGTAAGAGAGATGGCTTATCCATGAAAAGCCCGGACTGCTCTTCCAGAGGACCTGGGTTTAATTCTCACCTGCCACATGGTACCGACAACTTTCTATGATTCCAGTTCCAGTTCTTGGGGATCCAACACCATCTTCCAGCCTTTGCATGTACCAGGCACACACATGGTTCACATACAGACATGCAGGCAAATCATTCACACACATAAAATAAAATAAAATTTAAACAAGATGATGATGAAGACGAAGACAAAGGAGGAGGAGGAGGAGGAGGAGGAGGAGGAGGAGGAGGAGGAGAAGAAGAAGAAGAAGAAGAAGAAGAAGAAGAAGAAGAAGAAGAAGAGAGCAGAACCACGTGGTGCTGGTGCATGCATTCCCAAACAGGCAGGCAGATCTATGTGAGTTCTGCGAGGCCAGCCTGATCTACAGAGTGAGTTCCAGGGCAGTCAGGACTACACAATGAAATACTGTTTTGAAAAACAGTATTTACAACAAAAACAGTATAAACAACAACCAAAACAACAACAACAACCAAAACAACAACAACAACAAATAACTTTAAAAAAAACTAAACTGAAGGAGAAGCAGTAGCAGTTGGTTTGGTGGGACACACAGCTTTGATCCCAGCCCTTGGGAGGCAAAGGCAGGCAGATCTCTGGGCTACACAAAGAAACCCTGTCTGGAAAAGCAAACTGAAAGAAAGCAAAAATAAAAAACAAAAACAAAGCAATCTGTAGGACGGAGCCTGCTGCCCTCCACTGTTTAAAGCGGCGTTTCTCTGTGTGCTTATTTTATTAACTGGTACCTGTGCATTCACTGTCAACTCCACGAAGAGAGTCCAATGCTCAGCACCCCCCAATCCCTGATGGATACTGGCAGAGGACAAGGTGTGTAGCAGTTATGGAATGAGCAAATGAATAGATACAAGCCCCCCCCCCACACTTCTTTTTCTTTCAGGACACGGTTTTGCTACATGCTCCAAGAGGTTTCAAACTCTCTGTGTATCCCTTATTGTACTTGAAGTCTCCATTCTCCTGCCTCAGCCCTCCAAGTGTTAGGATCCCAGGTGGCCAGTATCACAGTATCATATTCTACTGGAAACCACATTTCTCCCTCCCTCTCTTCCTTCCTTCCTTCCTTCCTTCCTTCCTTCCTTCCTTCCTTCCTTCTTTCTTTCTCTTTTTCAGATGGGGTTTCTCTGTGTAGCCCTGGCTGTCCTGAATTCAGTCTGTAGACCTGGCTGTCCTCCAACTCACAAACATCCACATGCCTCTGCCTCTACCTCTGGAACTAAAGGAGTGCACCACTACCCAGCTGGAAACCACATTTCTAAGTGGTATAAATGAGAGTATGTCTTTCTCTTTCATTTTCTCTTAGCATATCTGTATATTTATCCTATTTGTTTGATTTTTTTTAAAAATATAACCCCCTCCAAAAAACAAAACAAAACAAAAAACCTCTGGCCGGGCAGTGGTGGCTCACGCCTTCAATTCTAGCACTCGAGAGACAGAGGCAGGTGAACTTCTGAGTTCAAGACCAGCCTGGTCTGCAAAGTGAATTCTAGGACAACCAGGGCTACACATAAAAACCCTGTCTCAAAAGTAGGAAAGTGCCGGGCAGTGGTGGCACATGCCTTTAATCCCAGCACTTGGGAGGCAGAGGCAGGTGGATTTCTGAGTTCGAGGCCAGCCTGGTCTACAGAGCTAGTTCCAGGACAGCCAGGGCTATACAGAGAAACCCTGTCTCGAAAAACAAACAAATAAAAAACAAAGTAAGAAAGTAAATAACTGTTGGGCCAGCGGGTAGCGGGTGAAGGCGCTTGCCACCAAGCCTGATGACCCAAGGCTGGTCTCCAGGACTCACAAGACAGAGGGAGACAACCAGGTCCCCCAAGCTGTTCTCTGACCCAGTGCATGGTACACACATTCACAACCACTCAATGTCAAAAATTAGAATATTTTAAAATTTTGTCATTTGTGAGTTTAAATAAATAGTTTTTTGTTTGTTTGTTTGTTTGTTTTAAATCAAAGATAAAGTTTTAAAATTTGCCAGTAAAGACTTTACTGGTCAAAGCCAGAAAGGACAACCTCCAGGACAGGGAAGGGGACAAACAGAAGGCTCCAGAACTTAGCAGGAGGCTAACAGTCTCTGGATTCCCATTGCCCTCCCCCCCAACCCCCACCCCCCCACCCCCCACCCCGTCCCGTGCCCCACTAATCTGCATTTTGTGAGCCTTGAAGGAGGCTCGCTTTCACACCCTCATACACAAAAGTTAGGACACCAAAGCCACCCCCTCTTGATAAAAGGGCGACAGCAAGACAAAAACATCTCCAACACAGTCTTTAAAATTTTAAAGGCCTGATAAAGCCCTCCATTTCACATCTGCTAGGGAAGGAAATCGCTTCTGGCAATTAACTGTGTGGCTGCCCACCTGTACAAACACCTACCCCTGCGACGTGCAGCTGGCCTGAGGCCTCCTTAGAGCTGGCGGAAGCCAGGTCTAGTCACCAATGAGTGAAACCAATGAGTTGATGCTCTGGAATCGTTTGTTTTTTTTTGGGGGGGGGGGGGGGAGGGGGCATCAAAGCCTGAGATCTAAGACCTTGACAAGAATGTAGGCGCTGGAGGGCATAGGTGGTCCTAGATGCAAGAGGCTGGGAGAGCTCGCAGCCAGGTGCCACCTGCTCACCCGGCTCCACCATCCTGCCTGGAGAGAGAGAGATGTGGGGGCTGGTGCAGGGCAGGTCTCCCGGGGTCTCCCAGCTGATGCTGCAGAAAAAGGATTCAGGAATTGATGGTGGTGGTGGTGGTGGTGGTGTCCACCTACGCATGTATACATGCATGTGCGCGCGCGCGTGCGCGCGCGTGCACACACACACACACACACACACGATGTTGATGTCTTCCTCAGTCACTTTCCACTTCAGTTTTTAAGACAGTCTCTCGCTGTACCTGAAACTCACAGATTCTGCTAGCCCGCAAACTCTGGGATCGACCGGTTTCAGTGTTTTCCTCTCCCACTTCTGGGGTTACAAGTGCATGTGCCCTGCAATCCACTTTTATGTAAATACTGGGTGCAATGTTTTGTAATGCGGTGGCACGATGGGGCGGGAGGGGTGCCTTAGCGGGCCCAGGCTGAGACATCCCCCACCCACCCACCCACTCACACACCAGGTACCAGCCACACAGTGTCCAGTATAAAATGAAGTTTGCTTGGGGCAAGAAAAGGGGGTGTGAAGGGAGTAAAGGCAGAGAAAGAGAGGGGACAGAGAAGGACAGAGAGGAGAGAAAAAGAAGGGACGAGGCCGGCCCGGGAACATGTGGAGGAGAAGAAGGGGGTAGGGAGGGAGAGAGGGAGAATTATGAATCTTGACTTGAAGCCAGCCATGAGAAGACTGAAGTCCAGGCAGCTAGGAGGAGGGTCTTAAAGCCCAACCCTGCAGTGGCACACTTCCTCCATCAAGGCCACACCCACTCCAACAAGGCCACACCCACCTCAAGACCACGCCTCTGAATACTGCCACTCCCTAGGCCAAGCATAAACAAACCATCACTCTTGGCAAGCACACTATCACTGAGCTATATACCCTTAACCTCAAGACCCGATTTTTGTTGTTTGTTTTTAACATCTGCTCTGCTTGTGTTTTTGAGACAGGGTAATTTAGCCCTGTCTGGCTTAGGTGTTTCGCCCATTTAGAATTCTTCTTTTTTTTTTTTTTAAATACGGTATAAGAATCTAAATGTTAGTATTTACACACAGATACCCAGTTGTTCTGACAACATCCTTTCTTTCCCCAGCGGATGAACTGGCAGCCTTGTTTGGAATCAGTCCTCCATCGCTACCCCACCAAATTCTGAGCACAGCCTCACCTGTCCTCACCTGGGGAGCAGGTCTCTTGTTTTCCCCATTAACTGTGTTGCTTGATAAGGCTTAAGATACTTGTAACATTATGTAATAGGGTAATTATTATACTGGAGTATATGATACACACATGTAATTTTAAATGGCACCAGGAATTTCCATGTAATTTTTTTGTTTGTTATTTCAAGACAGGGTTTCTCTGGCTGTCCTGGAACTCACTCTGTAGACCAGGCTGGCCTAGAACTCAGAGATCTGCCTGCCTCTACCTCCCAAATGCTGGGATTAAAGGCGTGCGTACCACGCCCAGCTCCATGTGATTTTGTTTTATTAATGTTTAATCATGAATGAGCACAGAGTATCCATGGCTTTGGTTTTAGTGTCCATGTCTTCTCCCTTCAGGCATTGAGATAATCCTATTTTCTTCTTTAACCAGATAATGTGGAGTAGTGCACAAACAGATTGAATTCCTGGGCAAACCAATTGCGTTTTTTTTTGTTTGTTTGTTTTTTTAAGATTTATTTATTTAATGTATGTGAGTACACTGTTTCTTCAGCCACACCAAAACAGAGCATCAGATCCCATTATCGATGGTTGCTGGGAACTGAACTCAGGACCTCTGGAAGAACACTCAGTGCTCTTAACCGCTGAGCCATCTCTTCAGCCCTGGACTTTTTTTTTTTTTTTTTTAAACTGAGTTTCTTTTCTAGCCTCCTGATTCAGTTTGTGCTTTGGAGGGGTGATAATCATTTCTTGTCTGGGCTCTATATGAAAACTCCAGTTTTGTTGGGCATAGTGTCTCAAGCCTTTAATCCCATAATCCCAGCACTTCGGATGCAGAGGCAGGTGAATCTCTAAAAGTTCAAGGGAGCCGGGGCGGTGGTGGCACACGCCTTTAATCCCAGCACTTGGGAGGCAGAGGCAGGCGGATTTCTGAGTTCGAGGCCAGCCTGGTCTACAGAGTGAGTTCCAGGACAGCCAGGGCTACACAGAGAAACCCTGTCTCGAAAAAAACCAAAAAAAAAAAAAAAGTTCAAGGGAAATCTAGTCTTGTGTGTGTATGTGTGTGTGTGTGTATGTGTGTGTATCATACCTTTATCCATATAGATATATACATGCACACACTTTTATACACACACACACACACACACACACACACACACATTTTGTCATTTCATAATACAATTCCTTCACATGTCCTAGAAGACATCGCTCAGAGGTCTATGTGTATTACAGTTGATGATGTCAGATGCCATTTCCCGACCCTTCCCCCACCTCTAGCTATGCTAAGTGTTCTACAAACAGGAGTTCACTTCACCCACTCATCCCTTTACATGGTGACTATTACTATCTGGATTCTATACATGTGGAACGGAGGCACAGAGAGACTGTAGGGCCAGTGGCCACGGCATGGAGCTGAGGGCGAAGCCAGCCTTGCCCCATTGCAGAACGTCCGTAACTGCCGGGCGGTGGTGGCACACGCCTGTAATCCCAGCACTTGGGAGGCAGAGGCAGGCTGATTTCTGAGTTCGAGGCCAGCCTGGTCTACAGAGTGAGTTCCAGGACAGCCAGGACTACACAGAAAAACCCTGTCTCGAAAAAAAAAAAGAACGTCCGTAACTACTGCTTCTCCTGCTCCGGGAACCTCACCCTGCCCACTCCAGTGTGTCATCTTCAAAATGGACTGGGAGCCCCCATGACGCGTGCTGAGCACAGGCAGTACCGTGTGACCAGTGTGTGACTGCGAACTGCCAAGCGCCATTGGTTGGAGTCATTTGTGGTTTGATTGGTCTCGGTGTCCGCCCTGACCCACGCTCACATGAGCCGTCTGTGGTGGGAGCTCCCTCAGGGAAACTGTAGTATGTTCTCTTTATTTCCAAGCTTCTGATAAAAAAAATATCAATAACAACTTTATTTAAGATTTGGCCCATAATTCTTCAATTGAAAGTATGTGGGTTGGTGTTTTTATAGCTTCATAGACTCATACGACCATTGCTGCAATCAGTTTTTAGAAGATTTTCGCTATCCTCTAAAGAGATCCTGTCTCTACGGCCCAACCCCATCTCTTTAGAAACTCCCTGGACAGCATCAACCACTCGTCTATCTTCTGTACCTACAGAGTTGTGTGTGTCATCTATTTTGTAAAAATAGAATCATAAAACAGTTTTTCTGTTGTTTGTTCTTTGAGACAGGAGAGCACACAGCCCTCGAACTCACTATATAGTCACGGATGACCTTGATCTATTGATCCTCTTACCTCTGTCTCCCAAGGGCTGGGGTTGTAGTATGCCCCCTCCCCATACCCCCTGCCTACAACAGTCTTCTGTAACTTTTTTTTTCTACTTTGAACTGATTTTGTTGCTTTGTTTGAGAGAAAGTCTCACTTTATAGCCCAGATTGACCTCAAACTCAGCCTCCTGAGTTCTGTGTCTATACCACTGTGCCCAGCTTGAGTGATGGTTTGGGGATTTATCCACGAAGGGTCGCATGTTAGCATTTCATTTCGTTTTATGCCAAGTAATGTGCCGATGTATGGACATACCACATGCAGTCTATCCATTCACCAGGTGATGGGCATTGGGTTATGTTTATGTTTTGGCTGTAATGAATAAGGCTACAATGGATATAGTACAAGTTCTCTCTGTCTCTCTCTGTGTATAGACATGTAGGATGTATGCTTTCTATTCCCATGTTTGTTTTCTTTTTCTTTTTCTTTTTAAAGATTTATTTATTATTATATGTAAGTACACTGTAGCTGTCTTCAGATACCCCAGAAGAGGGTGTCAGATCTCATTACAGATGTTTGTGAGCCACCATGTGGTTGCTGGGATTTGAACTCATGACCTTTGGAAGAGCAGTCAGTGCTCTTTTTTTTTTTTTTTTTTTTTCCGGTTTTTTGGTTTTTTGGAGACAGGGTTTCTCTGTATGGTCCTGGCTGTCCTGGAACTCACTCTGTAGACCAGGCTGGCCTCGAACTCAGAAATCCGCCTGCCTCTGCCTCCCAAGTGCTGGGATTACAGGCGTGCGCCACCACGCCCGGCTCCATGTTTGTTTTCATACAGGACATACACATTACCCATTCCTATGTCCGAGGAGAAGACATCTCTGGCCCTTGAAGCTCGTCTCAGTGATTTCTGAGTTAGCCTTCCCTGTTCCCAGGTTTCTCTGCCTCACCAGTGTAGACCCAGGGCAACTGCTTAGCACACAATGCTAGAAGTGGCCTTCCCTTCCTTCTTTCCACAGTACGTGCTGTGGGCTCTAACTCCAAAGTTCTTCCAGGATCTTCTGGCCCAAGCTTCTACCAGCTTTCCTACAGGAGGGCAATGGCCTCCTCTGTGGCCTCCCCACTCTGTCTACACGTCCACACCGTAGGTAGTGCCCACTGTAGGCAATGCCCACTGTAGGCAAGTCATGCGGTTACAGAGCCCCAAGCCATCCTGACACTGTGGCCTCACACTGGCCTCGGGGTCAGGAGAGCTCTCCTTATCTCCCTCTTAGGGTTCATCTCCTGTCCCCTGCTTCTACTCCCCTTGGCATTGCTGTCAGCCTTCCTACAACTTCAGGAATTTAGGAAATAACACAGATTTCACATGCTCTGTGATTTGCTGGCTGTGATTTGTCTGGTCATCCCAATCTCCCTTTATAGCAGGCTATTGGCAAACCCAGGTTCTTTTATTCCAATCTTAATTACTAATATGAACTCTCAGCTCACATATTACACAGTGCACAGTAATTATATTCACACACACAAATGTGTGTGTGCGCGCGCGTGTGCGCGCGCGCGCGCGCGTGTGTGTGTGTGTGTGTGTGTGTGTGTGTGTATGTATGTATGTATGTATGTAGGTTATAGAGTGTCTACAAAAGGGTTAAAAAGGCTGCAGCAGAGTTCAAGAGTTCAAAGAGGTTTTGTTGGAGGTGCAGTCAGAAAGCTGGCAGAGACGTAAAAGGTCTCTAGGGCAAGGAGGGTGTTTAGATAAAGAACCGTGTAGGAGTGACTAAAGTCACTGCTGCAGGGCCAGGTCACAGCCCCAGGTCCGAGCTGGGCTGAGTTCAACTGCCAAGGTAGGGCTTGAGACCGTGAGGAGTACAGAGGCAAAGTACAGGACCTGATCTGGATGGACAAATGGGTGGATGGACAGACAGCAACTGTGCTGGCCCTTAACACCTAGCTGAAGCCCCAGGATAGGTGGGAGTTGCATGGCTGTCAGTTCCTTGATACATGTGCCAGAGGACAGATGAGGGGTCGGGGGCATCACCCCTATCACAGTGTTGTCTTCTTCTTCTCGGGTCCAGGAGAGGGCCTTGCACCCTTTCCTTTGTCTGGTATGCTTTGTAAGTTCCATGACCTAGATTTCCTCATATCATGTTAATACATTCATGCGCTCATATGGCAATTTTTTAAAAAATGACTTGTTTTATTTTACATGCATGAGTCTTTGCTTGCATGTATGTCTACACACCATGTGTGTGGCTGTCACCTTCAGAGGCCAGAGGAGGCACCAGATCCACTGGAACAGGAGTCACAGAAGAGCGACCACGTGGACGCTCAGGTCTGAACTCAGCTAAGACCAATAGCAAGAGTCGGCACCAGTGAGCCATCCCAGCCCCCTCACAGGGTCAGTTGGTTGAGGTTACCCTTCTTTACTTTTAGGAATAAGTTATATATCATCCTGTGCCTTGCGGATGGGGCTGGCGGGCTGGCTGGCTGGCTGGCTGGTTGTGTTTACGCGTACAGCAAGGTACAGAGTCAGCCTGCGTTGCCTTTGGACTACTAAAAAGGGAGTCAAATACTGCTTGCAAAATGGAGTCTCCCAGGGCAAGGCAAATGGCTTGCAGACCGGCTTAGTCAGCTGCCCAAGCATGGCCTTTCCCATGCGGACACACTCCTGACCCACTAGTAGAAAGCTGTATCCCACCATACCCCACTCTCCAACACTGCCCGTTTCACCTTGGCCCTTTTCAAGTTGTACACACTCTACCATTCACGAGTTTACGGCCCCCGTGCATCCGATCCACCTCTGCCCTTACCCCATGTCAAGACAAAAAGGCACAGATTTTTTGGCCCAGAACCTCACATGGTAGAAAAAGCTCTGGGGTTCTTTCTGTCTGTGTGTCCAAACTGGTATTCATACATTCATTCATCTCTAGATCCTGTTTTCAAGAAACCAGCAATTGGGGCTGGAGAGATGGCTCAGTGGTTAAGCACACTGACTGCTCTTCCAGAGGTCCTGAGTTCAATTTCCAGCAACCACATTGGTGGTTCACAAACATCTGTAATGGGATCTGATACCCTCTTCTGGTATGCCTGAAGACAGCTACAGTGTACTCATATACATAAAATAAATAAATCTTTAAAAAAAGAAATCAACACTATATAGTTTTGGGGTCTCTGTATCCACCACAGCCAGCAGAGTAAGGATCTAACTGTAGGACACAAGAAGATAGTTCAGTTCCGCACAACTCAGGAGCCAGTGTTGGTTCAAACCTTGGGAGTCTGACCCTGAGTAGTTTATTTTAGGCATATTTAAGCACAGTACAATTAGGTGAAAACTTCCCTGGTGATAATTAACTCAATCCATGTGCATAATAAAAATTAAGCCATAACTACATCAAAACTCTTTGTCAATACATGTGACATCATTCATGAAGATGGGTAACAAGCCCAAAATAAGGGTCTGTGGGAGGCTCAGGTGTGGCCTTGGCCTTCCAGCTGGCACAAGGTTGGCAGGCCATTAACCACATCAGCGCCTCGCTTTCTGGGAAGTTAACAGGTTAGGCAACCTTTCCTTTGAAGGAACAGTCCTGCATGTTTTGTTTTGTTTTTTGTTGTTATTGTTGCTTTTCGAGACAGGGTTTCTCTGTGTAGCCCTGGCTGTCCTGGAACTCACTCTGTAGACCAGGCTGGCCTCGAACTCAGAAGTCCACCTGCCTCTGCCTCCCAAGTGCTGGGATTACAGGCGTGCACCACCACGTCCGGCAGTCCTGCATGTTTAACGTACTTGGTCCCCCTAGTGCTTATCTGTGAGTGCAAAGACCTCCATGCCTCCCTTAATATTCAGTTTTGGAAAAGCTATCTTGGGCTATGAGGTGGTTCAGCTGGTAAAGCTTGCTACCAACCTCTTGAACTCACTTGGCAGAAGGAAAGAACTGATTCCCTAGAAGCTGTCTTCTGACTTCTATATCCTCACTAAGGGACACACACACACACACACACACACACACACACGTTCTAAAAGTGTATGTACCTAAGTTAGAATTTGTTTAGAACACGAAAAGCAATCACCACAAACTACAAAAACAAACACCAGCAGCCTGGTACAGTGTCATCACCTGTAACCTGGCACCTGGGAGGCTGAAGGCAGCAGAATGGAACATTCAAGGCCAGCCTGGGCTACATCATTCACTGTGTGACCCTGGGTACCAGCCACTTATCTGAGGTGAAAGGGATGGTTCTTTGATTTTTATATTGGGTCACTAATATTAGTAACTACTAATTGGAGTAGACCAGGGTCTGATGGTTTCCTCTTCCTGTCTGGTAGATGGTGCAGGCCCTTGATGAGGCTTCTCCCCCTGTGGATTTACTCTCAGAAAGGCTGGTTTGGACTTTCTCATACATCAGTAGAAGAGTTTTTAAGACTAAGGGTAGCTGGGAGTGGTGGCACACACAGAGAGGCAGGTGGATCTCTTGAGTTTGAGGCTAGTCTGGTCTACAGAGCAAGTTCCAGGACAGCCAAGACTACACAGAGAAACCCTGTCTCAAAAGGGGTGGAAAAAAAAGGCAAAGGTTCTCTTCTCCTTTCCCATACCACATGGACTGCATGCTTGACTCAGTTCCTTCCTTCCTTCCTCCCTCCCTCCCTCCCTCCCTCCCTCCCTCCCTTCCTTCCTTCCTTCCTTCCTTCCTTCCTTCCTTTCTCTTTTTGTTTTTGTTTTTTTTTTGTTTGTTTTTTGGATTTGGTTTTTTGAGACAGGGTTTCTCTGTGTAGCCCTGGCTGTCCTGGAACTCACTCTGTAGACCAGGCTGGCCTCGAACTCAGAAATCCGCCTGCCTCTGCCTCCCGAGTGCTGGGATTCAAGGTGTGTGCCACCACCACCCAGCTTGACTCAGTTTCTTGATATGTCTTATCACAGGATTTTCAGAATTAAGAGATTTCTGGCCAAGAAAGAAAAACTGTCCCAATTCCCCCCTTGATTTACATGGGAACTGGTAACAAAATCAGGAGCAACTCCAGGAGAGGACACTAGAGGAGAACAAAGCTAGGTCTGTAAAGATCTGCATGTGACGGGCATGACTAATCTGGCTAAATCGTGGTTGCCGATCCATCTAACCAGGCAGAGCCGGAAGTTATCACCTCCAGAGATTTGGGCATTTTCAATTAGGACTCTGACTTGTTTTCCATCTTCTCTGAGCAAGTGAGTTGCTTGGTGGGTTCAATAAGAACTATGTTGGACCCCCATCCCTTATGGACCCCCTCTTAGGTCATGCATGGTCTCTCAAATTCTAGGTTTGGGGGGGTTTACTTGTCACGGCTCGCTTCCTGTACCGTCGTCACTGTGCTCAGGTGTGCCAGGCTGGCTGATGACACCCTGATTCTGAATGTGACTGTGTGAGTGTTCCCAGCAGAGATGAGGAAATCAATCAGCCAATCCACAGACTCAGTGAGATCACCCACACCAGTATGGGTGGACATCACCCAATCCATCAAGAGGTCAATGGACTAAAATAAAAATCAGGAAAGGAGCCAGGCATAGTGGCACATGCCTTTAATTCCAGCACTCGGGAGGCAGAGGCTAGTAGATCTCTGTGTGTTCAAGTCCGGTCTGGTCTGCATAGCAAGTTTCAGGATAGCCAGTGCTACATAGTAAGAACCTGTCTCAAACCAAAATAAACAAAAAACCACCAGGAAGGGAGAATTCCCTCATCTTGAGCTGGAACATTTATCTTTTTTTGTGCTCAGATATCACAGGGCCAAATTTTGGAATGTCAGATTTACCCCAGCGTCTCTTCCCCTCCCCAACCCTGACTCAGTTTTGGCAGGGTCTGAATTATACTTCTGGCTTCTCAGGATCACAGGATTCCCAGTGTATCCTAGGACTCTCAGCCTTCATGAACCTATGAGGTGATTTCCATAAGGATCCCTTCCTACACATCTTATCAGTCCTATTTCCGAGAGAAGCTGAGCTAATACAAACCTTGAAACCCTCGCAAATACTTCCGCGTTAGTTGAAGCAAGTCACAAGGCCAGCCCAGATTCAAGGATGTGAGAAGAGCATCCTGGATTTGTTTCTGTTGCACTGACAAAACAAACTTGGGCAAGAGTGGGGTTTATTTTGGCCTACAGTTCCCTCTCAGAACACAGTCCATCATTGTGGAGAAGTCAAGGCAGGGGCCTGAAGCAGCTAGTCACATCCACAGTCAATAGCAGAGAGGACTGGATGCATGACGCGTGCCTGCCTGCCTGCTGCCTGCCTGCTGCCTGCCTGCCTGCCTGATGCCTGCCTGCCTGCCTGCCTGCCTGCTGCCTGCTGCCTGCTGCCTGCCTGCTGCCTGCTGCCTGCCTGCTGCCTGCCTGCCTGCCTGCTGCCTGCCTGCCTGCCTGCTGCCTGCTGCCTGCTGCCTGCCTGCCTGCCTGCTGCCTGCCTGCTGCCTTGCTGCCTGCTGCCTGCCTGCTGCCTGCCTGCCTGCCTGCTGCCTACTGCCTGCTGCCTGCCTGCTCCCTGCTGCCTGCTGCCTGCCTGCCTGCTGCCTGCTGCCTGCCTGTCTGCTGCCTGCCTACTGCCTGCTGCCTGCTGCCTGCCTGCCTGCCTGCTGCCTGCCTGCCTGCTGCCTGCCTGCTGCCTGCCTGCCTGCTGCCTGCCTGCCTGCCTGCCTGCTTGTACTCAGCTTGCTTTCGTCACTCTTGTACAAATGAGGATCCCTTGCCTAGGAAATGGTGCCACCCAATGTGCGCTGGGTCTTCTCACACCAGTTAAAGTAATTAAGATAATCCCCTACAGACATGCCTACAGGACAACTCAATGTAGACAGTTCCTCCTTGAGACTCTTTAAAGGAGGTTTCTCTGATGCCGACACCTGAGCAGACGCCTGAAGAGAGTCACACAGGCATCTAACAGACCATTCCACACAAAGACAAGAACAAGCACAAAGCATTAGCATAGGAAAGCATTTGGTATGATTTAGGAAAAACAAAAAGGCTATGGCTTGCTAGGTGTGGTGACACAGGCACTTAATCCCAGCACTAGAGAGGCAGAGGCACATGGCTATCTGTGAATTCAAGACCTGCCTGGTCTATACAGTGAGTTCTAGAACAGCCAGGCCTACACAGTGATGCTCTGTCTAAAAAACCAAAAACCAGATGGATTGACAGAGGCAAAAGGCAAGATTATAGACCCAGGCTGAAGATGGACTCAGCACTAAAGGACTTCTGTTTAGAGGGAAATGTCAAGTTCCTATAACTTTTCGTTAGTTGGGTTTGTTTTTGTTTTTAGTTGCAGACAAGAAATGTTTCTGCCAATATCTTATTTATAAAAGTTTTCAAATATACTGAAAAGGTTGAAAGAATTGTACTAAAAGCCTATGTCCTAAAGAATTGTGCTAAAGCATACTAAAAGATCCACTACCAGGGGTCTGTAATTCTTTTTCTTTTTTTCTTTTTCTTTTTCTTTTTCTTTTTCTTTTTCTTTCTTTTTTTTGTTTTGTTTTTTTTTTTTGTTTTGTTTTTGGATTTGGTTTTTTGAGACAGGGTTTCTCTGTGTAGCCCTGGCTGTCCTGGAACTCACTCTGTAGACCAGGCTGGCCTCAAACTCAGAAATATGCCTGCCTCTGCCTCCCAGAATGCTGGGATTACAGGCGTGTGCCATCACCGCCCAGCTAAGAGCCAAGGTGTCCCTGGGTGGGCTGCAATTCTTATTTATGTTTGATTTTTGACTTATATTTTCATCTATCCCAATTAAGCTTTGAGGTGTGTTGTTTTGTTTTGTTTTGTTTTGTTTTGTTTTGTTTTGTTTTGAGACAGGGTCTTGACATGCAGCTCAGGCTAGCCCAAGAACTTCCTATGTATCCCATGCTATCCTCACACTTATGGTCTTCCTGCCTCAGCCTCCCAACTACTGGGGTTACAGATGTACACCATTGTAACCTGCATATTTTTGGTGGTTTGTTTGTTTTTAATTGATAAATTACAGGACTATGGAAAGTTGGTGGGAAAATCTCAATGGGTGAAGGAAGCTGATCGTGCAGGAAAAAGGAGTGGCTAAGAGAAAGGAAAAGCTAAACCAGTTGGTCTCTAAAAGGAAGAGTTCGGGAATAGGGGCAGACTTGAGTAAGTGGCCACACCCAGGTGTGGGAACCTCTGGATGGGCTCATCCTCGGATGAGATCATCAGCTGAGCGTGCGCCCAGGGGAGGATGAGTGTACCTAGAAGAGAGAAGGGAAGGTGTGAAAGACCCTTCTAGGGGAGTGGGAGAGCGGAAGGCCTAAGAAAGGCAGCGGTGGGGGGTGTTGGGGGAGTGTTGGGGGGGGAGGGCGCTGCTCAGGCCCCTAGCACAGTCCTTTGGGTTTTTCAGCTGAGAGTTTTCCTCAGTCCCTGGGCTGCATGGGTGCATGCGCAGGAGTAGAAGGGCTGGGGTTTGTGGTGCTTTTTTTTTTTTTTTTTTTTTTTTGTCTTGGTAAGCACAGGAGAGAGGCACAGAGGCTGGGCATGGACAGGATAGAGCACAGAGCTGAAGCCGTGCAGAGACGGAAGCGAGGAAGGAAGCTCAAGAGAGCCGTGGGATCAAAGAGTTTGCTGGCTGCCAAGGAGCCAAAGAGTGGCTGGAGTTGGAAAAGTGCAAGATGGAGAGGTTGGGATTATCAAGCGAGATGCTGGGAGCCAGGATTGTGGCTTTCCAGGTATTGGAATGAGAGGGCCAATGCTAGGAGCACGGTGGGGAGGCTGAAGCGAGGCATTGGGGGTGGGCCTGGGGTGTAGGGGAGCCAAGAGCAGCCTTTGTTTAGTTTTGATGAACCCCGTCCTGGCTCATTGATTGTTATATGTAACTACACTGTAGCTGTCTTCAGACACACCAGAAGAGAGCGTCAGATCTCTTTACAGATGAGTGTGAGCCACCATGTGGTTGCTGGGAATTGAACTCAGGACCTTCGGGAGAGCAGTAGGTGACCTTAACTGCTGAGCCATCTCTCCAGTCCCAGTTCTTCTCTTATTATGATCCTATTTTATTTACAGGCCATCAAACTATACTTCTGTAAATAGAATATAATTCCAGTGCTCCTCCTGGAGTTGTGTAGCATAACCCCAAAATAATGGGTAAATGCCAGACATTGCTTTCATCTATGATTCTTTTTCTTTTTTTTTTTTTTTCTTTTTTCTTTCTTTTTTCGAGACAGGGTTTCTCTGTGTAGTTCGGGCTGTCCTGGAACTCACTTTGTAGACCAGGCTGGCCTCGAACTCAGAAATCCGCCTGCCTCTGCCTCCCAAGTGCTGGGATTAAAGGCGTGTGCCACCACCGTCCGGCTCATCTATGATTCTTAATGTCCCTTTTCCACACAGGGCTGGCTGGCTGGGCTCTCTCTCTCTCTCTCTCTCTCTCTCTCTCTCTCTCTCTCTCTCTCTCATATTTAACTGGGAACATATGTAGGGTCTGGACATATATTATCTTTATTGTCATAGTTTCCCAAATCTAGACTTTCCTTATTGACTGACAACCTACTTTGACCACCTCCCTCCAGGTCTTACGGCTAAGAAGGGACATCTCTAACCGCAGTGTCCCAGCCCAGTTCCAGAGCTCTGGGGTTACAAAATGAAATTAATTGCATTCCTAGTGCTTCCCCAATGACACCTTGCATGAAATTCTCGTTTGCCTCCTGCCGTTGGCAGATTTAATTATGGATCACGCCGGATGGAAGGATGAGGGCCCGGCGGGTGTGCCTGGTGAGCTGGGCGGTCATTCCTGCATGCTGGCCTTGCGTTCTCGTGGTTTATAATGTCTTCTTGGGTGAATAATAACCCCCTGTTCACGCCAGGCCTTCGGTTTCTGTTGACCTATGAAGCCTGAAAGCCTGAGATCTCAAATTCGAGAACAAGCCTTTTAAGCCTGGTCGATCAATCAGAGCCACAGTAAGTATGAGCTGCTGATGCAGGAGGATTTGAGTACACACAGGAACGCATCTCTTGCCAGGAGGTTAGATGACAATTATAAGTGCATGTGTGTGTGTGTGTGTGTGTGTGTGTGTGTGTCTGTCTGTCTGTCTGTCTATCTGTGTGCTTCTATACTTGATCCCATATGATAAGTTGCAATCAAAATTCAGGGCACAGCCCGGCATGGTGCTGCACACCTTTGATCTCAGAATTTTGGAGGCAGAGACAGGTCAAGGCCAGCCTGGTTTACACAAGTGTCAGGACAGCCAGGGCTGCATAGTGAGATCATGTCTTAAACAAAAAACAAAAAAAACAAAAAACAAAACAAAACAAAACAAAAAAACCCCAACAATTCAGGGTCATTAAAAGTATTGCATAAAATTTGCCTCCAAGCAGTAGAATATAAAGAATATATGAAATAAATCAAATCTGGGTTTAGACTTCATTCCCATCCCCAAGTCCCTAACCACATACCTATATGTTGCAAATGTGGCAAAAAATGAAAAAAAAAACATTAAAAATAATTCCAGTCTAAGCATTTTGAATAAAGGATATTCAGCAGTACCTACTTTATAAAACTTCACAGCGATTCATTGAAAATGCTTGGTGTAGAGTAAATATTAAAGTTCATGTCATTTTTTTTTAGTGTAGGAACCAAAGCCAGTACCTCTCAGGCCAGGTACGTGCTCCAGCAGCCCTAGGTAGACATAAGATAAGAGGGATTTCTACTCTATTGGGGTTTTTGCACCCCTCATGCACCAAGCCTCTTCTAGAGGCAGCCCCATCATTAGGCATAACCAACCACTCCCAGAGCCTGGCAGCTTCAACAATGCTCAGGAGTCTGTGAGCCTTACTGGCGGTTCTGTGGGTCTGAGCAGGCCCAGCTCATCTCCTGTGGGATCATTCACAGGTCTAGCCACAGACAGCCCCCCCCCCAGCCTAGAAAGACCACACTCAGGATGTTCAGCAGTTGGCTAGCTGTGGGCTGGAATGGGAATGAGTGGACCGCGGTGCTCCCGCAGTCCAGCCTGGCCTTGTTTTCCTGCCAGTGACATAGAAACAGACCAGAGGTTGCCACATATCACTGCTGCCCCAAGCTTTTCGCCAAAACAAGGCCAGTCCAGAGTCAGGGACTGGGGGAAAAGACTCCACCTTCCAGGAGGGAGGAGCCACAAGGTCATGTTATAAAGGGCTTATTATAAAGGATGACAATAAAGAGAGGGGGTTTTATATCAAACTCCCAGAGTGTTTACTCGGGTCTGAGGGGTTCGTTGAGAGAAGTACGATTTCAGCATTAGAACCAGATCAAATGTGATTCAAACCCCAATTTTAGTACTTGTGAGGCCTCAGGGGGCTCACTAAGATCGCAAGTTCCAGGTTCCTCACAGGGTCCAGAATGGCAGTGGCCATCTGAATTCCTGGTACTAGGGAGGTAGAGGCAGGAGGATCAGGAGTTGAAGGTCATTCTCAGGCTGTCACAAGGACCCAGGAGGTGGTACACGGAGGGAGTAGAGCCTGTGCTGACTCGCCAGGCACACCCAGCAAATGTTCAGCACATAGAGGGGGGAATGATAATGAATCTTAGGGCTCACCTTGGGCTCCTGCCTCTGCTTCCCAGGGTTGAGAAGAAGAAGGAAACAGGCCAGGTGGGAGCTGATTTCCATGGTAATTCCTGAAATGGCAATTACCAAGTAAGAACTTAATTAGAGATCTTTGGGGGAAAGGAGAGGGGGTGCCATGGGGAAGGAGGAGAGGGAAGGCTGGAGGAAGGAAAATGGCAGTAGAGGGAGACCAAGAGAGAAGAGCTGAAACACTGAAAAAGAGTCCCTCATTCCCTAAAACTCTAGCATGTGTGTGTGTGTGTGTGTGTGTGTGTGTGTACGTGCATGTATGCATTTGTGGTATATTTACATGTGTGTGCATACTTGTGGTATATGTACATGTGTGTGTATCTGTGATATATGCACATGTGTGTGCATCTGTGGTATATGTGCATGTGTTTATACACTTGTGGTATATGTACATGTGTGTGTATCTGTGATATATGCATGCGTGTGTGTATCTATGGTGATTTTTACTTGAGTGTGGATCTATGGTATATGTACATGTGTGTGTATCTGTGGTATAAGCACATGTATGTATGCATATGTGGTATATTTACATGTGTGTGTACATCTGTGGTAAAAGTATATGTGTGTGCATCTGTGGTATATGCATGTATGTGTGCATCTATAGTGGTTGTACTTGAGTGTGTGCATATGAGGTATATGTGCACATGTGTATATCTGTGGTATGTGTACTTATGTGTGTGCATCTGTGGTATATGTACACAAGTATGTGTGCATCTGTGGATCTGTGCTGTATGTACACATGTGCAGATGTACTCATACATGTATACATGAAGCCAGAGCACAATATTGGATATCTTTCCCTATCAAACTCCGCCATATTTATTTTAAAGGCTACTTTTTATTTTATGTGTATGAGTGTTTTGCCTGCATGTATGTATGTGTTCCACTTGGATACAGGGCCAGAGGAGATCAGAAGAAGGTGTTGTGTGCCCTGAAACCAAGGTTAAAGATGGCTGTGAGTCACCATGTGAGTTCTGGGAATTAAAGCCAGGTCTCTTGCCAGTCGCCCACCTTAATTTTTTTGAAACAAGTTCTCTTACTGTATCTGAAGCTGACTGATTCAGTTGGGATGGCTGGTCAGCTGATCTCCATTCTTCTGCAATCCCAGCTTCTACAATGGCAGTGGGGATTCAAACTCATGTCCTGTTGGCTTGCCTAACAAGCGTGAGCTTACCCACTACATTTTACCTAATTTTCTATTGTATGCTTACAAAAGAGTCCTGTGTTCTCCTTATGGAATAGCATGTTTTTTAAGACAGGATCTCTTTCATGTGGCTCAAAAGGCCTCCAGAGGCTGGTCTTGAATTTCTGATCCTGTTGTCTCCACCTCCTGGGTGCTCAATAGACAATACCTGATGCTTTTATGGATTTTGAAAAAAAAATCAGAGTGTTTTCTTCAAAATGTCATCAGTTTAACATGACAATGACTAATGTTTGTGTATGCCCACGTCACCCATATGTCCTTCACACCGCGGTGTCTCACTGGGGTGTCTTAGAAAGACTCCAGTGTAGACAATGCTATTACTGCACAGGTGAGGAGAGGAGGCGAGCACAGAGAACGTAACTCGATTCTGGGTGGGATTTATTTGTTATTCTAACAGTTCAAAGTCTGAGGCAGGGGGATTGGGAGTTCTAGGCCAGCATGGACTACTTATAATGTTCCAGGACAGCCTGGGTCACTAAATCCTGTCTCAAATACAACAAAACCAAAAACCAGATGTACTCCCAGAATCTTGGGAGATGGCTCAGCTGGTATAGGGGTTGCCCCACAGGCACGAGGACCCAGGTTAGGATCCTTATCATTCATGGAGAAAAGGGAGGTGTGGTGGTAAATAGCCACAGTCCTAGCCACAGTGCCCGTGTGCCAGGAGAAACAGGAATGCCCCCGGAGCTTGCTGGCAGTCTAGTCTTGGTGAATTTGTGAGGCTCAGTGAGAGATCCTGTCTCAATCAGATGGAACCTGGCGGCGGTGACACAGGTCTTTAATCCCAGCTCTCAGGAGGCAGAGGCAGGCGGATCTCTGTGAGTTCAGGGTTAACCTGGCCTATATGGCAAATTCCAGGCCAGTCAGGCTACACAGTGAGATCCTGTCTCAAATAAAAATAAAAACAAGGGGCTGGTGAGAGGGCTCAGTGGTTAAGGTCACTGACTGCTTTCTGGAAGGTCCTGAGTTCAAATTCCAGCAACCACATGGTGGTTCACAACCATCCGTAATGAGACCTGACACTCTCTTCTGGCGTGTCTGAAGACAGCTACTGTATACTTACATATAATAATAAATAAATCTTTAAAAAAATAAAAATAAAATAAAAACAAGGAAATTGTCGATTGATAGAGGAAACCATCCAATATCAGCCTCCAGCCTCACGTGCACAGCCCTGCCATGTGCCCACGCATACACACACAAACCTGTGTTCTACACTGAGTCAATGGGAGTCTACTCCCACCCAGGCTCCAGAGAGCCAGGAGCTTTTCAGGATGCCGACTTCTGGGTAGTACACCTGACTCTTGGTATATTTATTTCTCCATGTATGTTGTATAGCAATTTTGGCATGTACTTCTAAAATTTTTGGATGTTTGTGCATTTTATGGGGGGGGCACGGGGCACAATATACCTTGGCACCCATGTAAAGATCAGAGAACAGCTTGAAGGACTCAGTTCTACCCATTTTGTGGGTTCTGGGGATTGAACTTAGATCATCAGGCTTGGCAGCAAACACTTTTACCCACTAAGCTGTATCTATGGCCCTTCTACATCTATACTTTAAAAAATGAAATATTTGGCTGGTCTGAGTTCGAGGCCAGCCTGGTCTACAGAGTGAGCTCCATGACAGCCAAAGGCTACACAGAGAAACCCTGTCTTGGAAAAAAAAAAGAAATATTTAACTATGCATTTGTTATACGTATGCACGTGTGTGTGTGTGTGTGTGTGTGTGTGTGTGTGTGTGGTGTTCATGAGCGTCACACGTGTGAGAGTCAGAGGAGGACTTGGGAGAGCCGTCCTCCCCTTCCACCCTGTGAGCCTTGGGAACTGGACTCAGTACAACATAGTTGCTGTCAAGTCTCCTAACTCACTGAGTACCTCACTGCCACCCTCCCCTTCATAATTTGTAATTTTGATAGAATTTCAGACTTATAGAGCAGTATAAGAATAATACAAGAGATTCCAAGAAGTCTTCAATCCACATGAACCAATTTGGTCTGACATATTCTTACCATCTTTTTTCCCCTATAGTATTTACCCAGGTTCTATACACAGTCATATGCTCACCAGCCTTTGCTAAATTAATTCAATCGTGTCGGGGATATGGCACCCTCATCTGGTATGGATTTTCTTCCTAGGAAGGAAGACATTTCCATGCACAGCCACTGCACAGTGAGCTGACTTAGGACATTTTATATTTTCCCAGTCTCATCTGATCTCCAGTCCACACTGCATCCAATCTATTAGCTGCGCTTATATATTTTATATATTTTCCTAGTGAGGATCTAAACCAGCATCCTCTGCTGCATCTAGTTGTCATAGCTCACTAGCCTCTTTTATACTGCAGCACTTTCCAAGTCTCATTGTCATCACTTGACCTTGAATTTTGGGGGTAGGGTTGGGTATTGAAATTGAACCCAGGGCTACACAAGAGCCGTATATATCCGCACGCACTCCCCCTGGCCATCCAAGCTGGCCTTGAACTCATGCAATCCTCCTGCATCAACCTCCTGAGTTGATTATAGGCATGAACCATTATGCCTAGCTATCTGCAGTGTATGCAGTGGCTTAATAAATGTTGGTTCAGAGCTAAGGGTGTGTCTGTCTCAGTTGGTAGATTGCTTGCCTGGCCTGCAGGAATCTCTGGGTTCCATCTCTAGCAGTAAATAAAGCCAGACATGGTAGTATACACCTGTAACCCCAGCACTCAGGAGGTAGAAGTAGGAATGTAAAAAGATCAAGGTACCCCTTGGCTGTATAGTAAGTTCGAGGCCAGTCTGTCTCCAAAGAGAAGAAAAAGATAAGATTTCTCTATATAGTCTGTATTATAAACCACACTTTGGGAGATAACTCCAGAGTGTGGGGCATCACTGAATCGTGGCTAAAACCCAGATGGTACAGGTACCCTGTCAGGATCTGAATTTCCAGATCTAAAACTACAAGACACCCAAAGCCCCAGCACCTCCACGGACAGTCTCGAGAGAGGGCACAATGTGCTGATGAGGTCACAGCACCCATGTCATCTTTTGCTGGGATCAAACTGTTACTCAAATGTAACACTCAGAGTCAGGAGTATGGGGCATGCCATGATTCCAGCCCTCAAACCAGGCTAGGCGTGTGGGAACAGACTTAAAACTATTCTTAGGATAAAACAAAAAAGTTCAATCAGTGTTAGTCACTATAGTCTGTAATTGGGAAAAAAAATGTTCTAACGGTAAGATTAATGTGGGGCTAGAGATGGTTAACAGCACTTGCTCTTCAGAGGACCTGAGTTTAGTTTTCAGTACCAAGAGTTGGAAGAATTCTAGCGAACTGTAACTCCAGCTTCGGGAGGATCTGGCGCCCTCTTCTGGCCTCTGTGGGCACTGTACTGACATGGCATATACTAGCACACATAAATAAAAAGATTTAAAACAATTCAAAACTGGGTCTCAATTCTGACCTTGCCACTTAACTTCCCCAAAATCTTTGAGTAAATTATTTAGCTCCTCTGAGCAAACCAGGGACAAACACGCTTGTTCATTAGTCTACTATGAGAAAGAATACGAGGGCATGGCGGCACCTGGGGAAACCCCCGCAGAAGCCGTGGCACCGGTTCTCTATCGCTGTTATTAACATCATCAATCCTTACACAGAATTGAACTGCGGGGAAATTATAAACTCCCGGGGGCTGTGTGTGATTATTGAGGCTAAGAGTTTGAGCTCTTAAATACAGGAGTCTGTGGCAGGTCAGTAAGAAACAACAAACAACAGAGGGGATTTGGGGAAAGGTATAAGGAAGATACATGACTCCAGGCTGGGTCCTTAGTATCTCAAAGTAGCCTGACTCCTCCCCTAAAGAGTTCTTAGAAATACAGGTTCTGGGCTGGAGAGATGGCTCAGCGGTTAAGAGCACTGACTGCTCTTCCGAAGGTCCTGAGTTCAAATCCCAGCAACCACATGGTGGCTCACCACCATCCATATCAGATCTTGTGTCGAGATCTGATGCCCTGTTCTGGTGTGTCTGAAGACAGCTACAGTGTACTTATATATAATAAATTAATTAATTAAAAAAAGAGCTTTTAGAAGTACAGGTTTTGGTATGCTGGTGGTCTTAGGAATGAAGACTAATCTCAGTGTACAAAGGAACACAGGAGAAAGGTGCAGGTAGCTTGGCAAGGCAATTCATTTTTGTAAAATGTCGAATCACCATCCAAACCAAGCACGCAGGCTGGGCAGGAAGTTAGTTTGATTGGCTTTTATTCTGTGACTCCCCCCCCCCTGCCCCCCTTGCCTGGGGTCTGACCTCACAATCTTTCAAGATCGGCTAGTTTTAAAAGAATCAGTGCAAATTAAATGAAGGAAGGGGGGAGGGGCCAGTCAGTCTAAGCCATTAAGTTCTGGGGATTCAGACCCATCTTTGTGTAAACAAACGTATTACCTGGCAAGTAGGATAAGAAATTTCAAGGTGGGAGATTAAAAGGAAGGAGATTTATGGACTACTGGCCCTTGTTGGGCTAGCTACCTTTGATAGAAACAGAAAAACAAACAAACTAATCCAACATCTCACAGTCCAAGATGGAGCCCTGGAATCTATTTTGTTTTGTTTTATTTATTTCACAGGAATGAGTGTTTGGCTGCTTGTATGTGCCCTTGGCAGTCAGAAGGAGACGTTGGATTCCCTGGAACTGGAGTTACAGGCGGTCGTGAGCCACCATGTGGAGGCGGCATCCTCTGCCAAGCCACCGTGCTCCTGATGCTGAGCCAGCGCTCCAGCCCCGTTCTTTTGAGTTATCCCAGCAATGCTGCTGTGCACGCAGGCGTTGGTGTGCACATGATCCCTCCTCTTAGCAATCAACCTACACGTGGAACTGCTGGGGCATCCGGTCTCTTGGTGGGTGACCACGTGGGGAGCTGCTGGGCTGCTTCTCAAAGCTGAGGGGCCATTGGACGCCCCAGTCCGTGGATGAGGATTCTTTTCAGAACAGTTTTGTAAACAGAACCTCAGCAAAAATGATCCTCCCAAGCTCAGAGATGGTGTCTTTGCTCCTTTCAGAGAGGGCAGTGAGAGCAAAGAGGGGACATGGCTTCTCAGAAGACACCAGCCAAAATGGCGGGTCTTGGTGGGCAGTGGAGCAACGAACGGGCAGAGAGAAGGAACCTGCTCGCCAACGCCTTGTCATGAAGCTCACGAAGATGGAAGCTTCCAGCTTTAGTAGCAGAGACATTGAAGTCACTTCTTTTTTTTTTTTTTTTTTGAAACATGGTGACAGCCAGAGCCAAGTTCTTACTAATTAATGATGGTCGGAGTGCTCTGAGGAGCCGGAGTGCTCTGCAAACCCCAGCCATGAATTATTCAGGGTCAGGTCTTCTCAGCTGCGGAGGAGGAAGTTGCCCAGGAAGACAGAAACGCTAAGCCTCACTCACTTCTCCCTCCCGGAATGTGCGGGAACCAGCCCGACGGGGGCCCAACACTCTGATCCAGAAGACGGGCCAGACACGGGCTCTCATTTCTGTTTTAAGATTTGTTTGCTGATACGGGCTCACTGTGTATCTCCAGCTTTCCTGGAACTCGATGAGTAGACATAGTTGGCCTTGAACTCACAGAGATCCTCCTACATCTCCCTCCCGAGAGCTGGAATTAAAGATGTGCACCACCACACCCAGCTATGTATTTATATTTGGCTGTCTGTGTGCCGTTTATATGTGATAGCACATGTGTGCCGTTGTTTGTATGTGGTCTGAGGACAACCGTAGGACTTGGTTCTTTCATCATGTGGGTCGCAGGCATTGAACTCAGGTCTCTGGCTCAGCATCCAGTATCATTATGTACTGAGCCAAGAATTCATTTCTTCATGTTATAGGAAGCATCTGCTGGGGAGAAACGGATGGCCTCGGTCCTGGTACCATCCAACCCGGCGGCAGGACATAGCTAGGCTGCTTCCAGGGGCCGTTGAGAACCACCAGGAGACGGGCTGGTGCTCAGTTGGTGAAGGGCATGATTAGCACCTGGCACTGCATCAGCCTAGCATGCTGCTGGGTGTCTCACTTAGGGTTTCTGCTGCGGTGAAGAGACACCATGGCCACAGCAACTCTTATAAAGGGAAACATTCACCTGGGGCTGGCTTACCGTTCAGAGGTTCAGTCTGTTGTTGTCACGGCAGAAAGCATGGCAGCGTCCAGGCAGACAGGGTGCAGGAGTAGCTGAGAGTTCTAGCTACTCCTGCTGGTCTACATCCAGACCAGCAGGCAGCAGGAAGAGATATTGAGCCTCTAGGCCTGGCTTGAGCTTCCGAGACCTCAAAGCTTACCCTCAATGGCACACTTCCTCCAAGAGCCACACCTACTTCCACAAAGCCATGGCTTCGTAAGTGTCACTCCCTGAGGTCTCTGGGGACCATTTTCATTCAAACCACCACAGAGATGCACATCTGTAATTCTAACCCTTGGGAGGCAGGGGCAGGATGGGTACTTGAAGGTCGTCTTTGGACTATATAGTAAATTCGAGGCCAGCCTGGAATCCACTACCACTGCAGTACAGATGCACCCACGGATAATACCCAGACAAATAAAGGCAGCCCTGTGAACCCTGAATTGGGGCCCTGTACCATTTGTGTGTGTTACAATGTGTTATTACTCTTTGGACTATCTTTAATGGCAGAAATCATTTTTAACTACTGGGATATATTAAGAACAGGTACTGCCTCAAAATGTTAAGCAACATTACTATTTGAGCTAGCAGTTGCACTCCGAAATACACACCTGGAAGAAATGATACATTTCTTGTTTTATTTTGTTTTTTGTTTTTTCGAGACAGAGTTTCTCTGTGTAGTCCTGGCTGTCCTGGAACTCACTCTGTAGACCAGGCTGGCCTTGAACTCAGAAATCTGCCTGCCTCTGCCTCCCACGTGCTGGGATTACAGGCGTGCACCACCACGCCCGGCTGAAATGATATATTTCTATGTAGAAATTTTTACATGAAAGTGTATAGGAGCTCTATTTATGACAGATAAAAAGGAAAAGACCTGTCCCACCAAAGGGCTCGGGGAACTCCGTGGGGAGGGTGCGGGGAGGGCGCGGGAGGAGTGCCGTCTTCTGCAGGTGCCTTGCCTTTGCACTCCTGAACTCACTGTGGTCATGCGCACGTGGTCAAGACAAGGTCAGTCAAGAAGCACTGGTTGTACTTAGTGGATTGGTTTTGTTTCTTTTTTTCAAAGGAGAGATCACAAAGATGGGAGGATGCGTTAAGGGTGGGTGTGATCCAGATGTGTACGGGCAGGAAACTGCCAAGGACTAAATACAAGGTACTTTTATTTTTTGGTTTTTCGAGACAGGGTTTCTCTGTATAGTCCTGGCTGTCCTGGAACTCACTCTGTAGACCAGGCTGGCCTCAAACTCAAAAATCCGCCTGCCTCTGCCTCCCAAGAGCTGGGATTACAGGCGTGCGCCACCACGCCTGGCTTACAAGGTACTTTTAGAAGTAGAAGGTCACCATTAACCGATACACGGGTGAGTGAAGTGTGGCCCATCCACACAAGGGAGTATTATTCAAAGTTTAGAAGGAATAGCGTCTATGTGCTGTAGGATGGATGGGTTTTGAAGACGTTACACTGAGTGAGAAAGCCTGATATATGCTGTGTGCTGTGTGCTGTGTGCTGTGCACTGTGTGTGCTGTATGCTGTGTGTGCTGTGTGCTGTTTTGTTCACTATGTTTTGTGTGCTGTATGCTGTGCATGGTGCACTGTGTGTGTTGTATGTTGTGGGCTGTGTGTGCTGTGTGGCTTTCACCTGTTGAAATGCCCAGAATAAGAAAGTCTGTTGAGGGTCGGATCGATGGCTCAGCGGTTAAGAACACTAACTGCTCTTCCAGAGGTTCTGAGTTCAATTCCCAGCAACATGGTGGCTCACAACCATCTATAATGGGATCTGATGCTCTCTTCTGGCGTGTGTGAAGACAGCTACAGTGTACTCACATAAAGAAAAGTCTGAGCCAGAAAGTGGATGAGCTGAGAGGTTTTAGGACCATAGCATCTCTTTTACGGATGATGAAAATGTCCCAGAATTGCTCACCGTGGAGCCACACAACTCCGTAGAAGTACAACAGCTTGTGAGTTGTATCAGCTAGATAGATGAACTGTAAAGTCTGAGAATAAAAACAAAACAACAAGCTAAGGATGGTGGCACATGCTTACGGCCCCAGCTTCCAGGAGGATGAGACAGACTGACCATGAGTTCAAGGTCATTCAAGGCCATGCATGCATGTGCCTTGGTATGCATGTGGAGGTCAGAAGACAAATTTCAGGAGCTGGTTCTTTCCTATTGCTGTGTGGGTTCCAGGGACTGGATCGAGGTCAAGTTTGGTGGGAGGTGCTTTCACCTGCTGAGCTATCTCACTGGCCCACAACTTTACTCCTTTATGTACTTACTGTCTGTGGCTGCTAGTTTCAGAAACAGGGTTTCATTTATCTCGGGCTGGCCTTGAATTGTCTATGTTGCTGCGGGTGATCCTCCTGCCTGTATCTTCTGAAGGCTGGGATTATAGGTTTGCAGCAATATGCCCGGTATATGCAGTGCTGGGGATCAAACTCAGAGTGTTGTGCATAAAAGGCAAACACTCTACTTTCTGAGCCACACCCCCAGGCCACGTGGTTGCTTGTGTGCGCCAAGAACAAAGCTGAGTTCTTGCAACAGAGACTACACAGCCTGCAGAACCTAAAAATGCTTATTGTGCAGATCCGTACAGTAGAATTTTGTTGGTTCTGAACCAAACGCACATCGATTTAGATCAGCAAGCTATACAACTGAGTGAAAGAAGTAAATCAGATATTTGTTTCCATGTAAGAATTACCTTGGGGCTGGAGAGATGGCTTAGTGGTTCAGAGCACTCACTGCTGTTTCAGAGGACCCAGGTTCAATTCCTGGCACCTGTATCAGGCCAGTCATAACTGCCTGTAACTACTGTTCCAAGAGATCTGATGCCCTCCTTTGGCCTCTGTGGGCACTGCACACACACATACATATACTCAGGCACATACATACACATGAAATAAAAGGAAGGGTGGGAGGGAGAGGAAGAGAGGGAAGGAGGGAGTGGGAAAGAGAGGGAAGGAGGGAGTGGGAAAGAGAGGGAAACAAATTTATACCAAACAATGCTTGAGATAAACATTGGGTTTGGTTTTGTTGTTTTTACTGCGAAGTTCAGGATCAGCTATAAGGCTCTTAGTCTGCAACTCAGCCCACAAGCCTTTGGCCCTCAAGGGCCTAGGTCTGCCAGCACTAAATAGCAACTTCTCTCTAATCATGACTTCTAGTAGTGCGAAGGACACCAGTCAGCTGATTCGTTACAGGGGCATGCCTACAGGTCAGGTGACTTCAACAGAAACGTCCAGTTCTGGAGGCTGGGGAGGGTCCAGATCAGTAGGGTTTTTTGTTGTTGTTGGTGTTTTTTTTTTTTTTTTTTTTTTTTTTTTTTTTTTGAGACAGGGTTTCTCTGTATAGCCCCGGCTGTCCTGGAACTCACTTGTAGACCAGGCTGGCCTTGAACTCAGAAATCCGCCTGCCTCTGCCTCCCAAGTGCTGGGATTAAAGGCGAGCACCACCACTGCCCAGCGGTAAAGCAGGTTTTATTCCTCTTCTCTTGGCTCGTGGGTGTCTCTGTGTTCTCTGGTCTTTGCTTGGTATGTGCAAAGTCAGTGAGCTCTGACATTTCATCTCCTGCTCTTCCTTATCTCCCTCTTGTGAGTATGTGCTTGCATGTGTGTGTGTGCATATGTGCATGTGTGAGAAGGTCAGAGATTGTCATGTGTCCTAAATCACTCTTCATATTATTTCTTGAGACAGGGTCTCCTGCTCAACCTAGAGCTTACCAATTCAGCTAAGATGGCTGGCCAGCAAGGCCTGAGAGTCCCCCTGTCCTGCCAGGGCTGGAACTGCGGGTACCCAGACAGAATACCAACACATACTGCTGTGCCTGGCTTTCACGTGGGTGCTACAGTCCTCATGCTAACTTGGCAAGCATAGGAGGAACGGTGAAGCCACCTCTGCATGAACGCTGGGGGCCACACAGCCACAGGAGCATCCCCTGTAGGAGGGGCTAATTGACGACTGCCTGAGAAACCAAGGATTGCTGATGCAGGAAATGCCAGCCAATCGGGAACTGCCATGTAGAAGAGACACTTTCTTGGGACGAATGGGGTGCCGGTGGAGGAGGGTATTAAAGGAGCTCGCAGCAGTGCTCAGATGAGCTTGGGGCAGCGTTTCTTACCTGTTCCTGGAGTCTGTGCTGTTGATTTCGGATTACCTCACCTCGGAGGGCAAGTAGGGTCAGGCAGCGGGCGGTCCAGGGCACAAGCAACAGGCAAGCACTTTACCCACTGAATAGTCTTCTCAGCCCCGTCTTCTAAAGGTACAAATTCACAGCCAAGGTATGGTGCTAAGCTCCTGTAATCCCAGCACCTGGGGAGAGAGGTGGGCCAACCAGAAGTTCTAGGACAGTCTGGATAATTGGGAGCTTCATAGCAGATAAACAAAAAGTCACAAATCCTATCATGTTCTTACTCTTGTGACCTCATCTAAACCGTCACCTCCCAGAGGCTCTGTCCCCAAAAAGTCTCTGAATTTATTCCAATGCTGATGGATAACTTCTGTAGGGAAGCAAACACTCATTGCAGAAAGAGGTCAAAGATATGACTACCAGGAGACCCACCAGGAGAAATGTGTAAGCTGGCTACTTCAGGAAGAAACTGGGTCTGACTTACGGTGCTAGGTCAGATCGGGGACAACCTCGATCTAGGCTACTGGGGCAGGAGTTAAGCACTGCTAAGCATTATTAAGCGCTACCCAACAGCATTCAAGGCTGTTAGAATTGTTAGCTCTGTGTTGAGCTTTTGTTAAGTCTTTATTGTAAACACCCTCCGAATGCTTTCTGGGAATGACTACGCTGTCAAGAGTTGGCTCTTTGACAGGCCCTTCCCCTGCCAGGCGGCCTTGGGTGTTATCTTAGCAGGCCCTCCCTTGGTCCCAGGCTGGACTGCCCTCATTACAGCCTGGGTGCTTTGGGGATTTACTTTATCGATACTCTGAGGACTCTTCAGCAGTGACCAACGTCCATTGTCACCACAGCTGAACCTGTGCTCCAGTTGTGACTGCTCTGACCAGGGAACCTCTGTGAGTCCAGTGCTAGCCTGGTCTACATAATTCCTAAGCGCTGGCTTAGGAAGCAGCACTCTACAAAAGAGAGAAACTCCTGGTGTGTGTGCGTGCGTGCGTGCGTGCGTGCGTGCGTGCGTGCGTGCGTGTGTGTGTGTGTGTGTGTGTGTGTGTGTGGTGGTGGTGGTGGTGGTGGTGGGGTGGTGGTGGTGGTGCCGCCAGGCACAGTTCTGTATCCCAGAAGGAAGGCCAAGAATTCAAGGTTAGCCTCCACTACGTAAAGCTTTTGAGGACATCCTGGGCTACATAAGTGCTATCTACAGAGAAATCAATCAACCAATAATAAGATAAGCTTTGGTGACCTTGAAACCACCTTCAATGCTTTTCAGCTCTCATTCAGATTAGAGGAAGGAACTCTGGTCCCAACCCCCACCTCCATCTCCCTGTTTCCCCGCCTTCACCCCTGCCCAGCAGAAAGACACTGACTGCTGCAGACCGTTCCCGTCACTGGCATGAAGGGCTGCACCACGACTGGTACAGGCACCCTTGCCACCCGTCTGCCACTTGGTTATAGAACCAAACTCCTCAGCTCACGGTTAAGGTCACGTGGGAGACACCCCTCTCTGCGGCTCTCTAGAGTTCAAACATTAAGGGTCAACAAATGGTTTCTCCTGAATGATTTTTTCTTTCTTTTCCTTCCTCCCTCCCTCCCTCTCTTCCTTCCTAAGTCAGATTCTCTCTACGGAGCCCTGACAAGTCTGGAAATTATGTAGACCAGGCTGGCATTGAACTCACAGAGGTTCCTTTGCCTCTGCCTCCGGAGTGCCAAGACTAAACGTCTTTGCTTATTTTTGATTTCTATCACAGGTACAGTGGGCCGAGCGGGTAGCGTGAGAAGAAGACGGCAGAGCAGCCATGGCGGCAAGAGCAAAGGTAGAGGGCATCCAGCGTTCCCGGGAGAGGAGCAGAGACAGAAGAGGTTATCAAAAGCCAAAGATGAGGGGCTGCCAGCCCCGACTGCTGGAGGAGATCCTGGAAGCTGACGGGCCTAGGGCTGGAGAGATGGCTCAGCGGTTAAGAGCACCGACTGCTTTTCCGAAGGTCCTGAGTTCAAATGCCAGCAACCACATGGTGGCTCACAACCATCCCTAACAAGATCTGATGCCCTCTTCTGGTATGTCTGCAGACAGCTACAGTGTACTTACATATAATAAATAAATAAATCTTTAAAAAAAAAAAAAAAAAGAGTTGACGGTCCTTATACCCACAGCAGGGAATTAGATGTAAAGGGATAGAGCTTTAGTGATAGAACTCTGGTTTGAGAGTTCCGACACTAGGTGATGTTTGCTGCTGCTGCTGCTGCTGGAGTCTGAGATTACACTGGCTGCTACTGAGAGCTGGTCTATTGACAAAGCCCAGAGAAAGAAAGCCTCTGGGCTGAGTCCCTATAGCCATAGATCTGTGGATCCTAAAGCTTGGAGTCACAGGCGTTTAGTTCTCAGAATATAAAGTTATACAGCTCTGAGTCTGTCAGCCCGGCCCACAAGCCTTTGGCACTCAAGGGCCCAGGTCTATCAATCCCAGAATAGTTACCTCTTTCTAACTATGATTTCTATTTGAGAAGACCAAGGGACCCTCCCCAGTCAGCTGACTAGGGACAGCAAGATGCCCCCCCTTTTTTTGTTTTGGTTTTTCGAGACAGGGTTTCTCTGTGTAGTCCTGGCTGTGCTGGAACTCACTCTGTAGACCAGGCTGGCCTCAAACTCAGAAATCCACCTGCCTCTGCCTCCCAAGTGCTGGGATTACAGGCATGTGCCACCACGCCCGGCTCAGCAAGCTGCCTCTTAAAAGATAACTTACGACTAGTAAGGTGGCCTAGGGTGTCCAGGTGCTTGTCCCCAAGCATATCAGCCTGAGTTCTCTCTCTAGGATACATGTGGTGGTCAGAGACTACCTACTCTCTCGGTTGTCTCCTGACCTCTAGACTTCCACAGCAAGAATGTGTGCTGATATGAATATATACATACATACATATATATATATATATATATATATATATATATATAAAGAGAAATCATGTTAGCACGAAGGAACACCAGCCATTTTATACAGCCATACCAAAGAAACCTCAGAGATATCGATAAACACATGGTAGAGGTGGGTCTAGGGGCGATAGGGCCACAAAGAAATGCCTGAGATAGCCACAGTGACCCCCAGGGGGCCCCCAGGATCTGGGAGGGTGAGGCAGGAAGATTACCATAAATTTGAGGCTGCCTTGGGCTGCAAAGAGACTTTGAGGCTAGAGAGAGTGAATTGTCAACTGACAATGGATTCTACCTTCTGTACCAGTCCCATGATGGCCACACCCTAGAGAAACAACGGTGACCAGTCTTAGAAGAGCTGCAGTTTCTGGCCAAGGATTTTACCAGTGAGAGGAGATGTGGAGCCCAGCAGAACCAGTCCAGGAAGGAATCAGTCAGTTATTGTCGAAAAGTGGCACGGGTTAGTGGTTTGCTCAGCCCTCTGCCAGACTGAAGAAGGTGAAGACAGGACTGTCAGAACTCAAACTCGTGAATGCCCCCGGGGGCCTGCCAGTTAGTAGGAGACTCGAAACTCATTTCTTTAAAACAATACCTATGACTCTAAGCCCTGTCATTAACGGAAAAAAAAATTCCTTTAATCCTCTTAAACTCAGAGAAGTGAGTTGAACAATGTGTGTCATTCTTTGACCTCTTTGTGAAGACAAGCACTCCTGTAGTAAATTCTTCCTGTAAGTGCCAGGGACATAGCTGTGAACAAAACACACAGCCCTCCTTCCTCAAGAGGGAGCGGTGGGAACAGACATTAGCGAGTAACCTGACAAACTGAAAGTTACTGTGCTGGACAGTGATGGCCAGGGAACACCGGGTGTGCCTTCGAGGAGGGACCGGAGGATGAGAAGGAGACACTGCCGTGAAGAACTCTGGAGGCGCACTGGGTGGAGCTGGGCGTGGTGGCGTTGGCATATAATCTCAACGTTTGAGAGGTTAAAGCAGGAAGATCGCTTTGAGTTCAAGGCCAGCCTGGGCTACACAGAAAGGCTGTTAAAACAAAACAAAATAAAAGTATAGAGGTGAGAACATGTTTG
This sequence comes from Apodemus agrarius, assembly GCA_964023405.1. Taxonomy (NCBI): domain Eukaryota; kingdom Metazoa; phylum Chordata; class Mammalia; order Rodentia; family Muridae; genus Apodemus; species Apodemus agrarius. Next base: position 23,157,749 of record OZ030024.1, read on the forward strand.
GTGTGTTTAAAATTGGGGAGGGAGCCGGGCGTGGTGGCGCACACCTGTAATCCCTGCACTTGGGAGGCAGAGGCAGGCGGATTTCTGAGTTCGAGGCCAGCCTGGTCTACAGTGTGAGTTCCAGGACAGCCCAGGCTATACAGAGAAACCCTGTCTTGAAAAAAACCAAAAAATAAAAAATAAAATTGGGGAGGGAAGCTAGCCCAGCCCTCATGGGTCTACATGAATTTTTTTGTTTGTTTGTTTTGTTTTGTTTTTGGAGACAGAGTTTCTCTGTGTGGTCCTGGCTGTCCTGGAACTCACTCTGTAGACCGGGCTGGCCTCGAACTCAGAAATCCACCTGCCTTTGCCTCCCAAGTGCTGGGATTAAAGGTGTGTGCCACCACTGCCGGCTACATGAATATTTTAAAAAGGGATCTTGGTGGCCTTTGAAATGGCTCAGCAGGCGAAGTGCCTGCCACCAAGCCAGACAGCTGGGACACACCCCCAGACCCACATAATGGAAGGAGAGAACTGACTCCTGAAAGCTGTCCTCTGCCTTCCGCATGTGCCTTTCCCTCCCCAAAATAATACAAACAAAAATTTCAAGGACTTTAGAATGTACTCTAAGTGTCAGACAGAACAGACTCCGCCATTATTAATTCTATGACTTCAGGCAAGTTATTTAACTCCTCTGGGTCTCAGTTTGTCTACCTGTAAAGTGGGGTTCCTGTTAACTCATTCACTGTGACAGACGCTTCTAAAGTTATTATTCCTAATAACTGTGTGCCTTCACACCCTGTGAATGCGGGCCAGACTCAGTGGCTCTCTTTTAATTAATACAACAAAGGCTGCCTTGCTCATTTTCTACTGGGGCTGTATCAGACTGCAGCAGGCATGGCGGCTTAAGATAATACAGGTTTGGGGATCACATGTCTCAGTGGGTCTTCCTGAGCTACAAAGAAGGATCAGCAGGGTTCCTTCCTTCCTTCCCTCTCTCTCTCTTTCCCTCCCTCCCTTCTTTCCCTTTCAAGCCCATGGCTTTGTACATTCTGCACACATACTCTATCCCCGAGCTACATCTCCAGATGCACGGCTCTGTTCCTTCGGGAAGGTGCAGGGAAGACTCTGTTTCCTTGGCTTGTCCGGCTAACCTGAGGCTGCCTCAGCTCATGGTCCCTTCCTCTGTCTTCCAAGCGCTTCCCTCTAACTTCCCTTTGCATCATCACTGCCCCGCCCCCCGCCCCGCCCCCGCCCCGCCCCCTTAGAAGGATCCTCATGATGACACTGGACTCACTTGTGCAGTCTGGACGGAGTTTCCCATCTCAAAATCCTTCCCTTACCCCCCCGCCCCCCCCCAAGTTCACTCTACAAGTCGTGGCAATGATGTCAGGCACTTCTTTGAAGGGGAGGGTTATGAAATTCTGTGCGCCACAGACAGGTACATCCCGCTTGTAACCAGGCAATCAAAAGTCGGCAGCTTTTCTCTTGGGCGTTCTGTGTGTTTCTAACTCACAGGAAGGCCAGCTGCTATGGCAAGAGGCAGCTGTGCAGGGACCCATCTGGCTAAGAACTGAAGCCTCTCACCAACAGTTCTGTGCCAACAGTCATGAGTGAACCCCGAACTATGACATGTCAGGTGGCAATATTTTGTTAAGTTTTTTTTTTTTTTTCCCGTCCTGAAATAGTGGCTCCCTATGCCATCTTGGCTAGCCTTGAACCCACAGAGATCCACCTGTCTCTGTCTCCTAAGTGCTAAAAGGTGAGTGCCATCACGCCCGGTACCAATTTTTAGGGGAAGAAATCAGAGAGTCGTGTTGGTGGGAAGGGTAGAGACGGGCTTTGCTGACTCTTTGCTGATTGGATTTGACCAGTCTTGAAGATGAGGGAGGAAACCGTTTTGGGGGAAGAACGGTCCAGGTACAGAGAATACCAAGCACTAGGACCTGTGGCAGGAGTGTACCTTGCTCTTTTTTGCCTTATCATGGCCGAAGGAGATTTGCTGGGTCCTTGGTCTCTTCCTCTCTGGGTAGGATGGAAGCTGCTGAGGGCGGCTGATCTCACGGCGGTGGGAGAAATTCCAGCGTTATTTATAGGAGGGAAGGAATATAAGAAGGAACAAAACAAAACAAATAAACTCCCGGCGGAGGTTAGACTAACCTAGCTCTCGCAACGCGCCTCTCCTGGAGGCTCCCGAACGCCCCGCAGTGCGCCAGCGACCCCTGGTGGTCACCAGGAAGGCACACGGCACTGCAGCCAGGAGTGCTTACTGCGCTCAGAGGAAGTTCTGCCGGCAAGTACCTCCAAAATTGTACCGTATTCTCTTGCGGTCCACACGAGTAATTACTCGTTTATTTAACTTTTGTTTGTTTGTTTGTTTTGTTTGAGCCAAGCCGTCATGTTGTCCAGGCTGGCCTCAAGCTCATCATGTAGTTTAGGATGACTAGCCCTCCTATTTCAACCTCTGCACCCAGGAATTACATGTGTGTCCCTCCCTGGGGACTTTAAAAAGCACTTTGATGTCCGTAGCCCACTGCAGAGAACTTTACGGGTACTCTTATTTAATCCTCTTAATTAGCCCTATTAGGCGGAGCTGGGGTAATTCCATCTTACAGGATGAAGGTGGGACGCAATAGCACAGCTAGTCAGTGTCTTAACTCCAGGTCCGCCTGCTTCTAAACAAGTCAATGGCAGGACGCATCTGCAGGTGCTAACCAGAGCCACATGTCATGCACCTGTGAGCCCCACGTGGTCTACTAATATTCCCAGTCCACAGCTGTGGAAACTGATAGACTGAGAACGTTGGAATTTGCCTCGGAGCATTTAGAGAGCCAAGAGTATTTATTGAGCAAGAACTGGGAACCTTGGGGTCTGGAGAGCTGGCTCAGCAGCTGAGCGTATTGGCTGCTCTTCCTGTGGATGGAGATTCCATTCCCAGCACCCACATGGCGGCACACAACTATCTGCAACCCTAGAAGAGGGTGATCTGACGCCCGCTTTTAGCCTGTGCAGGCACCAGGGGGCGGGGCACACGTGTCATGTAGGTGCCGGGGACATAAATGTTGCACAGACATATGTGCAGACCAAGCACCCATACACATAATTAAAAAAAAAAAAAAAAAGAAAAAGATAATTAAAAAGAACTGGTTAGGTGCTGAGCAGCCTTGGGCTTGTCCATTTCTGTTCATGAAGGCTAAGCCTACACCTAGGAGGTGCCGGACTGGGCAGGCATGCAGCTCAGCCTGAGGCCTGGGGCAGAAAGGGGGAGAAAGACCCGATGCCATTAACATCCCCAAACTACGAGAGAACCTCATCTATTCACAGATGGATTCCTGAAAATAAGATCCTTAAGGAGCACGGAATGGTTCAGAATCAGCCCCAAACAGAAGACAAAGTGAACAGCTGACCCCTGCAGGGAAGGGAAGGAGACCCCCTTAAGCGAGCACATTTTTTTTAGGCTTGCCTGAATCCACCTCTTTCAAAAGCAAGGGTGCTGCGGCTCTCCTGAGATATTCAGAAAAGCTACTCTTAGCTTTGGGGAAGTGTATTGAAGTCCCTACGTGTGAAGAGGAGTCGGGCCACTCAATCTGACGTGGGGGGCATGCCCAGCAACCTGCTGCCAGCTCTTCTTGCGCCGGGCGGGCGTCTGGCATGGCTGTGCCGCACATTCCTAGGTGTGGCCCAGGGTGTGTGGTGCCAGACACCACACTGGCCAGGTTGTTCCCTCCCTCTGACTCAGGTCTCTAGGAAGTCCCAGGCGTATGCCCTGCAGATTACTCTAAGAGACTCACTCTGTCCTTATGTGGGAGAAACCGCAGGGAGACGCTGCTACCCAGGAGGCCCCGTGTGGCCTGGGTTTTCAAGAATGACTGCTGTGCTGCTCCTGAGACTACTCAGCACTGATGGAGCGCCATCACTCTCTTCCTCCCCAAATAGTGCTCCACCCAGCTTTCATAGTTACGTTGGCTTTTGATTACTAATGCCTGAGATAATCAAAAGCCGATTTCTGCCTAGTTTCAGAGGTTTCATCCCGTGGCTTCTTCCTCCGTTGCTTTGGGCCTGTGGCAGCCCAGTGCATCAGGACAGGTGCCTGTCCCAGGGGACGACTGATGGTGGCAAGGAAAAGCCAGGGAGGGCTCGGGTCCGTTCAAGGCTATACTCCCAGTGTTCAAGTTCCTCCTCAAAGTTCTGCCACCTAAAGGTTCCAGCCACATTATAGCAATTGTCAAACAAGATACAAAAGAAAAAAGCTTAGAGGAGTGAACATAAGGTTTTCATTTTCTCAATAATTATTCTTATTGTTTGAGCATTGTTTATATGTTTGAGGGAAGGATATAGCTGGGAAGACTGGATAAGAGTTTGAATAAGCTAAAAGAGCTGCTATAACAAAACAATACCCAGTGACAGTGGTTTTTTGTTGACTTTTGTTGCTTGGGGCTTTGCTTTTATTAACTTGGTTTTTTGAGACAAGGTTTTTCTGTATAGGCCTGGCTGTCCTGAAACTAGCTTTGTAGACCAGGCTGGCCTGGAAATCTGAGATCCAACTGACTCTGCTTCTCAAGTGTTGGGATTAGAGGTGTGAGCCACCATGCCCAGCCTGACAGTAGTATCTTTTAAATGAATAATTACTATTATTTATTTTGTTTAATTTTGTATCTTGAGGCAGGGTTTCATTCTAGCCTAGGCTAACCTGGAAGCCATTTGTAGTCTAGGATGGCCTCTATCTCATAGTTATTATCCCCCCTCAGCCACTGGAGTAGTGGGATTTTAGGCCTGAACTTGGTGACATTTTTCATTATTTTTTTAGTGTGTTAACACCAAGTAATGTTTTGAGATAGTCTCATGTAGCCCAGGCTGGCTTTGAACTTGCTGTGAAGCCAAGGTTGACCTTGAGCTCCTCATCTTCCAGTTTCTACCTCCCAGGTGCTGAGATTACAGATGTCCCCACAGGTGTCCCCAAGTCCCAAATACAAAGAGTTTGCTGTGGCAGCCCAGTGCATCAGGACAGGTGCCTGTCCCAGAGGACGACTGATGGTGGCTAGGAAAAGCCAGGGAGGGCTCGGGTCCGTTCAAGGCTATACTCCTATATACTTAATTTTAAGTATATAGGTGTTTTGTCTGCACATGTGTCTGTGCAAACATACATGGTGTCCACAAGACAAGAAGAGAGTGTCAGATGCCACCCCCTGGAACTGGAGTTACAGATGGCTATGAGCCACCACCACAGGGGTGCTAGGAATAAAATCTGGGTCCTCTGGGAGAGCAGCCCATACTCTGAATTGCTAAGCTGTCTCTCCATCCCTATGAAGGGGATTTTTGATGACCCAGATTTATGATTCCTGGACCATCACCTGGAGATTGTGTGTGCGTGTGTTTGCGCGTGCGTGCGTGCGTGCGTGCGTGAGTGTGTGTGTGTGTGTGTGTGTGTGTGTGTGTGTGTGTGTCTGGCCCATGGAGGCCAGAAGAAAGTGTCAGATTCTTGTGGCTGTATGCTACCCTAGATGAGGGCTGGGAGCAGTGAGTGTTCTTAACTACTGAGCCATCTCTCCAGCCCCTCTGTGAACATTCTAAAACGGCAAAGGCTCACCAGGCATGGGGGCTCCTGCCTGCAGCCTGAGAAATTATGTGGTGGAACAGGAGGATAAGCAGGTCGAGGCCACCTTAACCTAATGATGAGTTTGGGACTAGCCTAAATTACATAGGACCCCAAAGTCTCCAAAATAAGGGATGTGGGGAAGATGTCTCAGTTGGTAAAGTGCTTGCCATGCAAGCTTGAGGTTGAGTGCGGAAGCCTAAAAAAGCTAAAATTCTGAGCATGGTGGCACACCCGTGTACTTCCAGTGTCGGGAGGCTGACACGGGAGGTTCCTGGGCCCAAGGTGGTTGAGCTGAATACTTGGTTTCAACCTTCAGTGAGTTCAATGCAGCTCCTCAGATACAACACGGCCCTGGAGGTGTCATTAACACTGCACTTTAAGATGCTAAGAGCTCCATGTTTTTTGAGCTAGATGATCAGGGAGCTAAAGGATGAACTCGCCAGACAGTGAGGGCATGAAACACAAAGGAGGATTATTAATATAAGTAACAGAAACACGCTCAAAAGAAACTTAAGCAAAACAGAGGGATTGTTGGGCTGATGGTGTGGAGCTTCTTGAATCCCAGAGACCTTCAGAAATTAGGTCAGGTCCAAGCTTAGGGACGAGAATAAGATCATCTAGACCACAGCTTTCTCCTCTCCTATACCACAGGCTCTGGTAAGAAATCAGGCCTTTAGCCGGGTGGTGGTGGCACACGCCTTTAATCCCAGCACTTGGGAGGCAGAGGCAGGTGGATTTCTGAGTTTGAGGCCAGCCTGGTCTGCAGAGTGAGTTCCAGGACAGCCAGGACTACACAGAGAAACCCTGTCTTGAAAAAAAAAAAAAAAAAAAAAAAAAAAAAAAAAAAAAGAAAAGAAAAGAAATCCGACCTTTGCAGCCAAGCAACCAAAACCAACGTTTCTCTCCCAGCTGTACTTAAAAGAAAATCTAAGAGCCGAGCGGTGGTGGCGCACGCCTGTAATCCCAGCACTCTGGGAGGTAGAGGCAGGTGGATTTCTGAGTTCAAGGCCAGCCTGGTCTACAGAGTGAGTTCCAGGACAGCCAGGGCTATACAGAGAAACCCTGTCTCGAATAAAACCAAAAAGAAAAAAGAAAAAAAGAAAAGAAAATCTAAGAACTCTGACTGGAGGAAGTCAGAGAGCATGCCTGCCCCTAAAAATATCACTAGACTCTGGTGAAATCCTGACGTACGTCCCTATCATTTGTGAGGGATAAATTATGAGGGAGAAGAGGTGGGTGGGTGTGGTGGTTTGAATGAGGATGGCCCCACAGGCTCATATAGCTGAATGTTTGGTTCTCAGTTGGTGGGCAGTTTAGGAAGGGTTCGGAGGTGTGGTCATTTTGGAGGTGTGTCACTGGGGGTGCCATGGGCATTGAGGTTTCAAAAGCCCAAACCAGGCCCAGTCTCTTCACCTCCCCCACCTCCATCTTGCAGATACGATGTAAGCGCTCAGCTACACCAACACTGTGGCTTCCTGCCTGCTGCCAGTCTTCCCAATGACCATGGGCTAACCCCTTGAAACTGTGAGAAAGCCCCAATCAAATGCTTCCTTCTGTAAGTTGCACTGGTCATGGTATCTTTTCATAGCCATGGAACAGTAATGCAGACACTGGGCAGAGGGCTTGCCTAGGACCTCTGCGCAGCTGTGAGGGTCAGCGACACAGTAGACTTAGACCGGTCTTCATTCAGTAAACACCAGTACACGGTAGTGATTAATACCTTACCTGGCTATGAATGAAGAATGGGGCTGTTGACCCCTCTTTTATTTATTTATTTGTTGTATATGTATATGTATATGAGCACCAGAAGAGGGCATCAGATCTCATTACAGAGTGATGAGCCACCTGAGAGGTCTTCTCAGGACCTCGAGAAGAGCAGCTAGGGCTCTTAACCGCTGAGCCATCTCTCCAGCCCCTAACCTCTCTTTCTTGATGTGCTATTCTTTTAGTTAATTTTAATTAAATTCAGAAAACTGAAAAAGATATACTGACTCCCAGAAGGCTATTTTTTTTTAAAAGAATTCATGATATTAACACATGCATTCCGTGTAGCCCTGCACGACTGGCTGTTCCTAAGTGTGTGGTAGAGACTCCTAACTGCTGGAGTCGGGAGTGCCTTCTGCTCCCTAAGCCACAAGTGCATTCTAGTCTTACTTCCTGTCAGTGCGAATGTTCTGAAATTCAGTCAACGGCTGGATGAAGGCCAGATTCCATCCACATAATAACTGGTGCTATATTTCTGGTCCTTTTGGAACTGCTTTTATAAGCTTCAATAGCATGGGGCTATTCTCATGGTTATAATTCATGTTATTTCATATCAACTCTCCCACATAAGGATCTCCTCCAAAGCTGCAGAAAGTTCCTGACAGGAGTCCTGTTGAGTAGGAGAGAATCTGAAGAGTTACCCACTGTCAGACTCTCAGACAGCACCAGCATGGGCTTGACATGTCTATAAGCTAAGCATGAAGCCATATACAGGATTTCTTTAAATGACTACAAGTCATTTATAATAGATAGGCAAGTGCCTATCTATTATAGAATGACTTGTTCATCTTGACTCATGGGTAACAGACTTATTGAGAAACACATCACATTTCAGCTCCCATGAATATTTATTTATCCCCGTTAAAACAAAACAACCCCACCCCACCAAAATCCAAAACCAGAATTCTTGAGAGAGCTACCTCATACCATAAGGTTAAGAAAGGTTAGGAATCTTGTCATCCAGTATGCAAAAAACGCTAATTGGAAAGTTTCACCAATTAGCCCCACTCATAACAATCAGCATCGCTTCCTGGAACTCATCGAAAGAGGTTGGAGGACTTTGGTATAATGTGTGAAAGGGATAGATGCTCACAGTTACTCCAAGTTCATTTGCACTGTTGTTAAATGAGCCAAAAAAAGGGAGAAAGTTCCGGAACTCCCTCTGGATAGGCACTGAGGAAGCTCTTCTTATGGTTTGCTAACGGAAAACAACTGAGTTAAAATGGGTTTTGAAACAGCAGAGTAGTTTCTTTGCACACAAAAAAGGCCAGACATGCTGTTTCCGCAAATGGAATCAAAGAGAAAGTTTATGGTTGTGGGTAATTAGGTTTTTATACTTCTCTACAGTAAAATTGACTAGGGAGACAGGGGTGGGGGTTGGGGGTAAGGGGGGTAGGGGAAAGAGGAAGAGGAAGAGAGGGAGGGGGGAAGAGAGGGAGAGAGGAGGAGGAGAGATCTCAACAGAGACAGAGAAGGGGTATGGGGAAGCACTGCAGAGGAGGGCTTCAAGCAAACTCTTCATGCAGTGCCTTGAAAAGCTAATGAATTGAACATCAGCCAAAAGTATAATTACAGCTGGGAAGGGTGTGTGTGTGTGTGTGTGTGTGTGTCCATGTTCCATTGATTTCAGTTTCTGCCAATCTTCTGTAAGCTTCCACTAAGTGGCCTTACATTTATGATAAATTTCCATATTGTTGCCTATTATGTCTTCAGGTTCTCCAAAATGTCACAACATGTTTGGGAATCTATATTAAAAATTTACTTTAAAGCCCTCTGAACTCCAAGATACACTTTTTCTAGCCATGGTATGAGGCCAAAGAACCAGAGAACAAACTTTCTCTGTTCAGCTTTGCTATGACAGGTTAGAGGCTACCTTGCAAACGCCATCACGGGTTAGAGCCTACTGTGCAACCGGCTGTACATTTAGGTGGTTGGACTGGTTGTTCTAATTCTCTGAGTGTTGACTCTGGGGAAACAAACTGATTTCTACAGTTTCAAGTTTCACACAAGAGTTTCAGTCAAGTGAAACTGTCAGTGATGTTTAAAATGAGCTTTGGCCACACCGAGTTTTCTTTCCTTCTTTTAAGGTTGTGAACAATAGGATTTACATATCAAAACTTGGTGATTCTGCACACATATACTCAAAAGCTTTAGTAAGGTCACATCATTTCCAAACGACTACATAGGCCGTATGTAGTTCTACAAGAAGCCTGTAATTAGGTATGAAAGAATGGCTTTTATTTAAAAAAAATTTTTTTCTAGTGGTAGTTATCTCCATACACAGTGTTCAAACACATAATTACATTCTCAGACTTTCAGAACCCTCTGAAACTGGCTTGGAACCGAATTTTAAGCAGTGCTTCCTACCCATCCCATTATTCAGTTTCCTACAGTTTATTCCGTGCGTGAATCCTGTGGTGTTTAGTAAGGGCCGAGCTCCGGCTGAAGTTTTTCCCGCATTCCTTACACTCATAGGGTTTTTCTCCAGTGTGAATTCTCTGATGATCATGCAGATTGGTTTTCTTTCTAAAGGCACGCCCACATTCGTTACATTCATAGGGTTTCTCTCCAGTATGAGTTCTCTCATGCTGAATAAGGGATGAGCTCTGACTGAAGGCTTTCCCGCAGTCGATGCATTCATACGGCTTCTCTCCGGTGTGGGTCCTCTCATGCTGTGTAAGGGATGAGAGTCGGCTGAAGGCTTCTCCACACTCATTACATTCATAGGGCTTTTCCCCAGTATGAATCCTATGATGTTCTATAAAACTTGTACTCCTTTTAAAAGCTTTCCCGCATACGTTACACTGATAGGGTTTCTCTCGGGGGTGAGACACGGACTGCTGGTGAAGGGCCTGTTCAGGGTCGTAGGGATTCTCTACGGCGTGGATCCTCTGGTGCTCAGTGAAGTCCGTGATGTGACTGAAGTCTTTCCCACAGTCATTGCAATGGTACGACTTCACTTCAGCAAGCGCACTTTCGCCTTGAGTAAGAAGAGTGTTAGGCTCGAAAGTGATGCTGAAGTTGCTACTTTGGTAAGGTTTGCTTCTCTTATGAATCCTCATATGCTTATAAAGGGATGGGCTCTGACCAAAAGCCCTCCCGCAGATGCTACATTCAAAAGGCTTCTCTCCGGTGTGGGTCCTCTCATGCTGAACAAGGGAGGAACATCGACTGAAGGCTTTCCCGCATTCCTTACACTGGAAGGGTTTCTCCCCGCTGTGTGTGACCTCATGTTGAGTCAGCGACGTACTGTGTCTGAATGACCTCCCACAGAGATTGCATCGATAGGGTTTTTCTCCAGTGTGGATTCTCTGGTGTTGAACGAGGGAAGAGCTGCGCTGGAAGGCCTTCCCACAGAGACTACACTGATAGGGTTTCTCTCCTGTATGTGCGTTTTCATGCTGACCAAGGGACGAGCTGTGCCTAAAGGCCTTTCCACACACATTGCACTCGAAGGGTTTTTCCCCAGTGTGGATTCTCTGGTGCTCAGTGAGCTGTGTTCTCCAGAGAAAGGTCTTCCCACAGTCAGTACACTCGTGATGCTTCCTTCCAGAATGAACTCCCTGATCTGAACCATTGGAATAAGCGTCATCTTTATGGATTTTCTCGTGTTTATTAAGTGATGATCTATGAATAAATGATTTCCTACATTTATCACATTTATAAGGCTTCTTTTTAGCAAGGATACTACTCTGGGTAACTAATTCTGAATTGTGTTCCAAATTATTTCCAAATGTTTTACATTCGCTGGGCCTTATACTTGAAGAAATATCAAGTTGAGGAACCAAGTCTGTGCTCAAACTAGAGTCTTCGCCAAATTTATTTTGCTCAATTTTTTTCTCTAGAGTGGTTATTTTCTTCTGGGAAGATGCCTCTGGCCCCAGCTGTCTTCTCCAACCTTCCTGGTGCCTCTGGATATTGACATCCCAGATATCTCCTAATGTGGCATGTGACAAAACATCTATACTGTGGGATACTTCAGATATGCCCTGCTGAGAACTCCGTGCTTTGATGTCAGGCCTGGTCTTCCAGTCTAAAAGAAACATAAAGTGCAAAAGTTCCCACATTCCTTGTAGTTCAAACAAAATGCTACAGTAGGGATAAGAAAATGAGAAAAAAAATCATGCATGGTGGTATTTTTAAATCGGTCCCTTAGTCTGTGCTACACCTTAAACTGCAGGAAAGAAAGAGTGGGGTGCCAGTGGATATTATAAACCCAGGGTGCCTGTCACGTCCAGGAGTGAGGAAAGCCCGTGTAAGTGGGCGAGTGTGACAGGAAACCAAGGCTCAGGGGAGCCTACGTGTGCGAGGTCTGGATGCAGGCAGAACAAAGCCGTGTTCTAGCTCGCAGGGCTCCATGTTTCCTATCTCATGAGACACAACGAAAATCTGCCTTCCTAAAACATCCAGTTTAAAATTCCTTTAGCTGACTTTATGATTCCTTTACAGTAACCCATGAGCTAGCAGGCATCTGTACTGCAGACAAAATCTTCAGCTAAGGCTCTTCTGAGAAGATTCTCTGACACTGCCTGGAGTCCACACACCACACTAAAGACTGGGAAACGGTCATGTTTCAGAAAGGAAGTTAATTTTGGCCTTACAGCCAGGAGGAGTTTCAGTCTGTGTGAGCTCTGATTCTATAGCGATCATCTCTCTTCTGTGTATGTGTGCATTTTTAAATGTGTGTGATATATGTTTGTAATTTTAAAATAACACTTATTGCCCAACAAGCCTTTAATCCCAACAGCTAGGAGCAGAGTTTGAGGTTAGCCTGGTCCACACAGAACGTTCCAATTAAATCGCATTTATATCCCCCCCCACCGTGTGTGTGTGTGTGTGTGTGTGTGTGTGTGTGTGTGTGCATGTGTGCAGCCATTAGAGCACATATGTAGAGGACAGACCAAAAGCTGAAGGAGTAAATTCTCTCCTACCATGTGGCACTCAGGGGCCAAACCCAGGCCACCAGATTTGGGAACAAGTGTCTTACTTGCCAAGCTGTCTCCCTGACCTATTTAGTATCTGAACCTGGGAGCTCACTGGTTCAGCCACACACGCCAGCCAATGAGTTCCAGGAATCGGTCTGTGTCTCCTGTTCCACCTCCTACCAGTGCTGGGGTTACAGGTCTCTGGTGTCTCGTGGGTGTTGGGGATCTAACCCAGATTCTCAGGTTTGAAAGCAGGCACTCTGCTAACTTAGCTGTTTACTAATGAACCCCATCACCTCGGTCTCTCTCTTTTTAAAGTGCTTCTAAAATAACTTTTTAAAGTTTCATTTTGTTTTATGTGTATTTTATCTTATGAGTGTTTTGTCTGCAGGCATGTATGTGCACCGTGTATCCCTGGTGCCCACTGAGGTCAGAAGAAGACATCAGATCCCCTATAACTGGAATTACAGAGTTGCAAGCCACCATGTTGGTGCTGGGAATTGAACCTGGGTCTTCTGCAAGAGCAAATCTCTAATTGCTGGGCCATCTCATCTTCTCAGCGCTCCCACCCCAATCACCTCTCTTTACCAAGGAGTTATTTCAGTCAATAGATATATCCCTAGATTTTTTTTTTTTTACCATAGAATGTTAATACTAGATAACATTAATATTTAGGTTCTAAGAACAGTAATTTTTAGGACCGAAGAGTAGACTCAGTGTTTAAAAGCTTGTTGCTTTTGTAGAAACCAGATTTGACTCCCAGCACCCACAGGGAAAGTTATAACCATCTGTAACTTCAGTCCCAGAGAACCCAATGCCCTCTTCTGAGCTCTGTGGGTACCAGGTATCACATGGTACACATGCATACGCAGGCAAGACATTCAGATATGTATGTATGTGTATGTATATGTGTGTGTGTGTGTGCGTGTGCGTAAAATACATTTCAGTATTTCAAAGGAAAACAAAACAAAACACAGAACTCTAATTAATGATATTCAAACCTATGTTTTCAGCTTCCTTAAGAATGCATTAAAAGGGTGGCTCTTACAGGGACAGATGAAGAGGTATGTGGCAAATCTGTGACCATCAAGGTGGCAGCTTTATGATAATTACTGCATAACTTTCCTATGTTTTCCATATACTTAAAATTCTTATAATAAAACGTCGGGAGAGGAAGCAACATTTAAGGAAGTCCAAAATTCAAATTTCTAAGTTTGCAACAAGAGTCAACCCTAAACTCATAATGTCAGCCACACACAACAGCGCTCACTTGTAATCTCAGCACTTGAGAGCAGGGGTGGGGAGAGTGGGGAGAGTGGGGGGAGGAGGGAGGAGGGAGGAGGGAGGAGGGAGAAGGGAGGAAGGGACACAGAAAGGGTGGGAGTCTGAAGCCAGTCTGGGCCACACAGCCGACACTTTCTCACAAACTAAAACAAGAAGCAAAACTCCTAAGGGCAGAAACTGCTACATTTTCTTTTTAGACTTCTTCTCAGTGGGACTTTAATTAAGGGTGAATTTTCCTTTTTTCCATTAGTAAAGGCCTAAAGCAGGCCTCTTCCCAAAGTGTGTACCGCATAGATTTACTGTGGAGTGCATGTTTACCAAGCACAATGTACTCAGCTTAGTCAGAAAGCTAACTTTCTGACTCATCGCAAACTGACCTCTCTCTGTGAGATAAAATGAAAACACAGTCTAGGAATATCTTGCGTTTTCAAAATTCTCCTGTGCTTCTTTTTTTTTTGGTTTTTTTTTTTTTTTTTTTTTTTTTTTTTTTTTGGTTTTTTTGAGACAGGGTTTCTCTGTGTAGCCCTGGCTGTCCTGGAACTCACTCTGTAGACCAGGCTGGCCTTGAACTCAGAAATCCGCCTGCCTCTGCCTCCCAAGTGCTGGGATTAAAGGCGTGCGCCACCACGCCCGGCTCCTGTGCTTCTTTTTAATAGTGAAGGCAGTGTGGGTCCTGGGGCTGCGTGCTCGGAACACAGTGCTGTGAGGCTCCGGCCAAGGCTCACCCTACACCAGCCTCTCTCTGGGTTTTGACTTCACTGTCTTGTGAGACCAGGTCTCACTACTGTAGCTGTGGCTGGCCTAGAACTCACAGAGAGCCATGTGCCTCTGCCTTCTGGATGAAGTGGGGCTGGGCGTGGTGGCACACGCCTGTAATCCCAGCACTTGGGAGGCAAAGGCAGGCGGATTTCTGAGTTTGAGGCCAGCCTGGTCTATGGAGTGAGTTCCAGGACAGCCAGGGCTACACAGAGAAACCCTGTCTCAAAAAAAAAAAAAAAAGGGATATGGCGGGTTAACGTCTCTCTGACGACAGCATGAAGCTGGGTGCAGAAGTACATGCCTGTGATTCCAACACTTGGCTACCTTTCCCCCTAAGACTTATTTCCAGCAGGCACACCTGACTGGGGAAGAGACAGGCAGAATGTCACCAGGAATGGCTTCAGCCTCCTTTCGGGGGGTGGGGGGCTCCTGTGCCTCTCTGTGA